>JADBJO010001612.1:156022-206022 GCA_016801955.1 Conus betulinus
TTAACAACAGACAGCAAAAATAGATGCGTAATTGTTGGATTAGACTTTTTCTTAAAGCATTTGATAAGGTTTGTTTTGGACCATTCGAGGGGCATCGCCCTTACTTTAATTAGAACACATTGGCATTGGCGGCGGTTCTTTGCGTAAATGGGTCTAGATCTATTTCTCGTTGGGAGAACGCAGAAAAGTTAGTGGTGGAAGGGTCGTCATCCCATTGTAAACCAGTTCTTGTCAGGTGTACCACAAGGAACTGTTCTGGGGCCCGTGTTCTTTTTAAAATTATATGAAATGACATAAGTAGATAAGCTAGAAATCTCTCTCCTTGGAACTACTATAAGGCTGCCTTTTGCAGATGACAGCTTAGTATATAGAACAATCAGAAGCAAGAATGAATATACCCGCATTACACGCTACAAAAAGATCTAAACGGTTTACAAGAGTGGAAAAGAACGTTGGCGAAAATGGAATTTCATCCCCAGAAGGTTGCCAAGTGTTGCGTATATGTGTATAAACGCTCACCAACTAGATTCAGAATACTTCTATTCACAATACTATTCTTCTTAAAGAAACCAATGCCTGGCAAAATGTTTAGGCGTGATGATAGATTAGATAGTCGTCTCAAATGGAAAGAACATTACAATTTAGTATGTAAGAAAGCCAAAAAACATCTTAGCTTTCTTATACAGGAATATCAACGACTGCCCCAAAAAGGTTACGATCGAGACTGCTACAAAAACACTGGTTAGACAAGTACTGGAATATGGTTGCTCAGTCTGGGATCCTTACAATCTAAAGGGACATTGATAACCTCGAAAAGATTCAGAAGAGAGAGCAGCACGGTTCGTAACAGTGAACCATATCAGAGAGAAAGGGATAGGGATGAAATACTAGGATCACATGAGGAAATTAGAATGGAAACCCTTAGAAGAGAGAAGAGCTTTATCAAACTCTAATCTACCTTCTTCAAAGGGCAGAGCTTAACTAATTGATATTCCAATGGAAACAACTAGTATTGAATATAAAGTAGCACCAGGAGTGGCGGTCAATCTTATGCCCATACCTGCATCAAATATTGACAGCCATTTACATTCATTTTATCCTAGTTCTGTACGGCTGTGGAACTCACTTGCCGGGTGCCATCAAGATTGCCACAAATGCAGTCTCATTTAAAAATCAAATTGATACGACAGTCTTGAGATCTGCATATTGACTGATTTTTTCTATTTAACTTCCCCAGAGATTTTATGGTTACCTAGGCCTGAACCTGGCCATGCTTTTAACTTTTTTTGAAATATTGTGTGCGACCCCTTGTTGCCAAAGTTTTGCTACAGCAGCCAACAGGCTGAGTCGCACTTTATTTTTTTTTTAACATGCGCGCTGGTGACCTTTACCCGCTTTTGATTGGAGTGAAAACAGTTTTTTTTTTTTTTTAGGAAGAAAGAACACACCCACACACACACACACACACACACACACACACACACACACACTCACACACACACACACACCTCAAGTGGTGGTGCTGACAAAGGTAAACGCTGACTAGCGCGTTATGCTATTGCGTAGAGAGACACATCTATTAAGTCGTGTCCATGAACACCCTCGTTTAAAATCCTTTCATTTTAGTTATTAACTTCTTTATTCATCCAATTGTCAATTCTGTGTTCTTTGGTCTCAAATATTCGCAAATATGGTGTAGCTACAGCTTACAGGGACCGCGTCCCCACGCACGGGACACTTACTGATAAACTGAAACTGAAACATGCTTCTCGGGGCCGGATTAGCTCAGTTGGTTAGAGTTAGAGCCACGGACTCGTAATCCAAAGGTTGCGGGGTTCGAATCTCACGCCAGGCCCGTTTCGTTTGCAGGGGGGATTTTTCCTCTGGGAGTTAACATTGGGTTCTGACTCCATTGCCCATACAAGTCCTTCGAATGAGACTATAAACCGAGGTTCCGGTGTCCGTGAACGCACGCTTAACATCTTGCAACACATGTCAAATCCCCATCACCAACTTTTCGGAAAAGAGAAGGCCAGTTTGGCCGTTGGTATGGAACGCACACATTACACATAGCATGCACCTTCCCGAAGGTTGGGCCCCTCCCAGTACGGCTGCCTTAATGGCGATAAAAAAAAAAAAAAAAAAAAAAAAAAAACGGCCATACACACACAAAACTTCACTCCCTTTGTTGGACAGATGGGACTGATCATGTCTGTCTATACAGGGACTGTCCGCAGGAGGAGTTATCAGCCCTGCGTATGCGGAGGAAAAAAAAATTCTCTCTCTCTCTCTCTCTCCTCTCTCTCTCTCTCTGTGTCAGTTTTTCCTCCCTCAACTCTCTGTCTCTTACTAAAAGCCTTGGGACTTACACGACTTAATCGCACAAAATGTAGACCATCATCTGTTTGGTGTCCACTGTACACACATCACAGAGTTGCCAAAGGTTGTTTATGAAGGGTCCTATTACATTTGGTGTTAAGTGTGTACTTGTAATGTACGTAGGACAGGCGCTCTGAATGCTCTCTCTCTCTCTCTCTCTCTCTCTCTCTCTCACACACACACACACACACACACACACCACACACACCACACACACACACCACACACGATGGGACAAGAGTTGGGAATGGGTCGGTGCCGTCCTCTTGGGGAAGGACTTAGATTAATTTTCTCTATTTTCTCTATTTTCAGATGATCGCATCTTAAGATGTTCATGGAATCTGCTGTAAAATGTTTGTGTCTCACATATCATGCAAGTCCCAACACTCTAAAATGATATGTTTCATTGTGAGTGGCGCATGAAACGGAGCTTTCTTCACCCTTTGAAAGGGTACGAAGAGTATAATATGAATGGCGGTGTGCAGCAGCCGACACAGAACTGTTTCTTCTCTACGACCAACAGACGTAGATGAGAGGAACTCCTTTAGGTTTGGAGGATCTGAAAGAGTTGTTATCCGTCTGTGTATTCCAATACTCCTGCCAGAGGTCTCTGACATAATCCTTCACTTTTGGTTTCAGATCTGCAGCAGGGGGATGGATATATATTTGACAGTTTCTCTGTTGTGGCATTCTTGGCCAGGGCGATCAACCATTTCATTCCCCCCCCCCCCCCCCCTCCGATGCCAACATGACCGGGAACCAAAGCCAGAACAATGTCGTGACCTCCACTTTCAACCCGGTTTAAAAGTTAAAAAAAAAAAGTGAGAAGAGAGTTTAGGAGACAGAATATAATGCTAAAAACAATGAAAGCTAAAACTACTCTTCAATTGCAAAGTGAAACGACTGCAGGCGGAAATCTAAACAAATCTTAAATAAATGTCAGCGAACCGCCCAGAGAAACGTGGACAAACGAGTCACAAGACAACACACTTTGTGTGTTGTCTTGTGATCTCGTTTGTCCACCGTTCCTCCTGGGCGGTGTCGCTGACATTTATTGTTTAAGATTTACTCTTTCAATTCTTCTGATAAATTAAGCTGGAGTAGCTTGGAATAAACTTAGCCCAAGTACACATGTTGATTAGACTTTGAGTCACCTACTACAAAGCATTCCCACAATCAACAGTATTCATAAATAAACTTAACAGTTTTCAGTTTTCACCTTGTACAGGCATACAGCTTTTTCCGGTCAGAATACATCATTCAGTAATCATCCTAACAGGTAGTATTGAATACTGGCAAAAGTCAGATTGTAAAAAAGAATTTTAATTAAGCATCTGATCAGTTTTTGCCAAGTTATGGCAAACTATTACAGTAGAATATTCATTGATCATCTCTTGACAGATGCCACGAAGTATCGGCATAAAGTTATACTGTTAACTCACATGGCATACATACAATCAATGCATAGTTTCAGAATTTAGAAACATAGTTTCAAATTACATTTATTCTGGGCGACCAGTGAATCTTAGACAGGATCAGAGTAGGTGAGATCAACTTTCAAACTCTCCGGTTTACCCGTGTTGTAAGTCTGATTCACTGTGGGTGATCAGTCTTACAGCCGTCTGTGGACAGCAGTGAGTGCTCACAGTGAGTTTCCCCTTGTTGTGGGCAAAGCTACCCATTCAGCTTCCTGCTCTGGTTTTTCAGTGGATGGTGTGGTGGTCATGCTTTTAAAATGGCACAAATGGGGGGGGTGATGTAAAAAACGGGGACACACACACACACACACACACACACACACACACACCTTCTTGGACCCACCATTCAAAACCAACCAAAAACCAAAACCAACCAACCAACCAACCAACAAACCAAATCTTGCCGTCATTCCACCTCTCACCACACGCAGCTGACCACCTCTCCCATCTGCCTCTGCCAATAAGACGTTAAACCTCATCCCCTTCCCTATTCTCCACCCCCACACCCACCTGAAACGTCAAGTGACGAGTCCTGGTCATTGCATGAGTCAGACAGGCCAGAGCAGATGGCTGCTTAGAAACTGGTCCTGTTTGATATGTAATGTAGCGACGTTAAAAACCATGGAAAGTGCTGTTCACCTCCACACATGGCTCAACGAACAAGTCTGGAACAGCAGGTCTGGGGTGACCTGATGAATGTAAGCATTGTTATTTTGTTTTGTTTTTGTCCTTCACCAGAAGTCCTGTGTGTTGTGGTAGCACTAAGTCCAACCCCTGCCGACCTTAGCACCCCCCCCCCCCCTACGGATTATCATCCTGAGAACTCGGCGCTACACAGATATGGTACTTCATGAGTAAAAATGTTTCTGAACTTCTTAGCATCTCATCTTATTAAGATTCGTAGTTTTTGTGACTAAGACAGTTAACAAACGCAGTCAGTCAACAATTAGAACGCCAGACGAACGCAGCATCCGGGTCAAAAGTCGCAAAGAAGTAGCTCTTGTTTCATTTCCTTTTGTCCAGTTAGTAGTGCCAGAACCCAACGAGCGCCAGCCCAGTTATCGCTTCAGGGGTCAATGTCGGTACTGAGTCCTACATGTCGTCTATGACCTTTCAGCTGAAAATTTAAACAGACGACCCCTGTGTGAATGGTATGCGTAAACCTCCCCCTTCCACACTCCTTCCCCGTCCCTTCTCCACATTCCTCCCCTCCTCCCCCTTCACAAAAAAAAAAGAAAAAAAAAAATCAAATATGAAAAAGAAAGAGGGAAAAGAAACAGAGTAACTATTGGGCGCGTGTAAAATCCCACCTTATCCTTCGTAGACGAGTAAACCATCGTCTACTTTAGGAACTGGATGACAAAACAATCCCTCCACACCCTCTTCCCGTCCTCCACCCTTCCACCATCCACCAAACAACCACAACAGAGAACAAAGGCACTCTGGTGTCGTGCTTAGACTTCTTCCCCGGAATGTGGTGACCTTAGTGGTGGGATTCCAAAAATATCAGCCAAAATGGCGAACCTTAGCCTTGCTGCCGAGCAACAAGAAGAAAAAAGAAGAAGAAGGGAGTCACAGCAGTGTGTACCAGTCGCCGACGTGTGCACCCTCTTTTAGTTCAGTATTGATGGCAAGACGGCGGCAACCAATTTTTCTATTCTGTACACCCTGTCCCCCTCCCTCTCCATCATCCCTCTCCAACATCACCTCACCATCCCTTCCCTTTCTTTCCTCCAGTCAATAATTGAAACGAATGTCCTCCTTTCCAATAGATGTTACGTCCCCCCCCCCTCCCGATAGTTAGCCTCGCTGCGGTCTGCTGTATAACCTCAGCTGGGCGTGAACGTAAAATCTGAATGTATCTCTCTCTCTCATCTCTCTCTCTCTGAATGGCGCTCACACTACACATATATACAACACCACAGACACCCACTCACCCGGAGGCAGAGGTAGATAGAAAGAAGAAAGATGGACAGACAGACAGACATACACACACACACACACCACACACTCTCTCTCTCTCTCCTCTCTCTCACACACACCACACACACACCACACACACACACACACACACACACATACATACATATATATATATATATATATATATAGAGAGAGAGAGAGAGAGACGCGAGAGAGAGAGAGAGAGCGAGAGTAAGTTTTTTTTTTCTTTTTCTTCCTTCTCCTCCTCCTCCTGTACAAACGGCAAATGTGTACAGAAAGCAGTACTACAAAACAGCAAATAGGTCAGTAGTTCTTATCTTACATGAACAATTTACAAAGCAGCATTAATTTTACAAAATAAACAACAAATCCCATCTAACATAATAGTACAAACCAAAGCACAATATTGTGTCTACACTGTCAGTGTCACACATTCACCTTCTCACTGTTTTGAAGTGTGTTGTCTTTTTTTCAGATTCATAATCAGAGAGAGAGAGAGATGGAGAGAGAGAGAGAGAGAGAGAGAGAGAGAGAGGAGAGAGAGACGAGAGAGGCCATTGACGAGGAGAGAGAGAGAGAAAACAACCCTAGATTCCTAAATTTTTCTATACAGAAGCATAGGAATCAACGTCAACAGTACAAAATAAAACTTGTCCAAAGAAACGACGGTTGAATTTTAGCTGCCACGCTCTTACTCGAAATTATTATAATGATCGCTCTTCAAGTTTAGAGACGGAAAAGTTTAATCATGTTCGGCCATTGCCCTAATGAAGGGGTGCATGTATACAAACTTTTGTCCAATCTGGCGTTCAGAATCAATAACATCTTCATAATACACTTTGCAATGATTTTTAGAAATGAGTAGAACGCAGTTTTAAAAAGCCTTGTAAATATTGACCGACAAATTTCTGTGCTCGTAAGTCGCATAGAATAGGACAGCATAAAACTCAATGTACCTCGTTTTCTTTCTCTCTTTGACAAAGTGGACATCGTGAGTCACCTTCACTGTGTTGACCATGACGATTATGATGTACTGCAATTTCAGGAATGCCAAGCCTAAACCTTAAACCTTATCAGACATACCTCAAATGTCTGTCTAAATTGAGTAATAAATGTTTAACATCACATTACAGAAGGTTCTGTAAACGTTAAACCTGTCACTGTTGTTGATATGGTAATTCCAGTCTTGCCATCTGCACAAAATGAACTTTTCCCTAAACGTTTCCAGAAACTCGTTTATCCCTTCTACTCCCCTTGATTGAGCCATGCACATCCGAATCCAAACATGTACAGTTACAGCGAATACTTGAGGCCCATTTTTTTCTGGCCACGCAAATGTATATAGATTACAAAGGCACTCTGTAGGTCTTATTGGTAGTCTGCATTCGTCCATTCTCGTCAGCTCTAGCCAATGTCTCACACACTTTACACTGAGTTTATGTAAACAGGACATCAATTTGGGGGCCGAAATAGCTCAGATGGGTAGAGCGCCGGACTCGTAATCCAAAGGTTGCTGGTTCGAATCTCCACCGGGCCGTTTCGGTAGAGGGGGATTTTTCCCTCGGAGTTAACATTGGTTCTGACTCCATTTCCCATATAGTCCTTCGAATGAGACTATAAACCGAGGTTCTGTGTGTGAACGCACGCGTAACATCTTGCACGCACGTAAAACCCCATCACCAACTTTCGGAAGAGAAGACCAGTTTGGCCGTTGGTATGGATAACACGTTACACATAGCATGCACCTTCCCCGAAGATGGAGTATGGCTGCCTTAATCGGGGGATAAAACACAAAAACCCCACTCCCTTTGTTGGGTAGATGGGGGTTAATCCTTGTCTGTCTATACAGGGAGTGTCCGCAGGAGTATCAGCCTGCGTACGTAGAAGAAGAAGAAGAAGAGGATATCAGTTTCTCCATACGCGTGTCATTAGGTGTTCGCATTTCCTGCGCCTAGGAATCTTTAAATAGCAAACAAAGACATCATTTCACAATGGAGTGTTGCATTGTTGAGCTCCCGTAACTCAGCACCATCCTGAGCAATAGGTTGAAATGTGAGTCAAATACTTTTGAAAGAAGGAAGAATGGGGAATAACACTTCAATAACTTTTGTAAAATATATAATAATGCGTTTTTTTTCTTTTTTTTTTCTTTTTTTTTTTTACTCTGCTAATGAGAGCAAAGCATGCAGCAACAATATTTAACTTGTTGAAAAATGAATTCCTGAGTATTTTAAAACATTCACGATAGGCATAGCAAATCCCCTCATAGGTCCACCTTTCTCTGGCAGGTCCACCTTTCTGTTTTGCCAGGTATACATACACTTGCATGCACCAGAGAGAGAGAGAGAGAGAGAGAGAGAGAGAGAGAGAGAGAGATGGGCGCGGGGGGGGGGGGGGGCGCTCGGAATGTTAATGTGAGACCATCAAACTGTACACAGTCTTTACGTTGGCCTAATGTTAAGGAATAATTAGTTTTCAACGTTTTGCATTGAAACAGACTGTATAACCCTAATTTACTCCAATTTTCACTCAATACAACAATCAGTCACGTCATTTCAAAGCTTAAAAAGGGAGGTAATTCGCTTATTTCAACTCTCGTGCAATGAGGTTTGAATGGGAAAAACAGCTAAAAGGGGGAGGGTATGGGTGAGGCGAGGCGGGGGAGAATCGAGGATGGAAGTCGGGGGCTGTCGGCTGCATACTTCCAGTTTCTCTTGGAGGTGAGCACAGCATGTGCTCTCATAGCGAATTGAAGCGAGCTAGTTCTTAAAAGGCTTCCCTTTCTTTGACCGATCTGGGTTTCGATGCGTACTTGTAAAGTTCAGACTCGTTCTAAATGCTCGTCATCATCTCGCTTTTACGTCTCACATGACGTATATTTTTTTTTTGGCACATGCATTTCGTATTTCCTTGCTTGATTCCAGTCCCAAAGGTAGATCTATGATGTACTGGTATCATTTGGTAATTGTCATTGTGGAAACAAACAAGGCTGTAAATTTGCTTCTTTTATGAGACTTTACTTGCTACTAACGTTACTTTTAAATTTTGTTTGATTCTACCAGTCACAACGGCAAATCTATGACGAACTGATATCATTTAGCAACTGTTTGAGTGGAAATACGCATAGCTGTTAAATTTGCCCTTTTGAGTATCTTCATTTGCATGTCAAACTGTCTTTGAGGATGCTCCTCAGATTTGAAAATAGAAAAAAAAAAAAAAAAAAAAAAAAAAACCAGAACAAAAATCTTCAACATTACGGTCATAGACCGTCTTCAAGACTGATGACATTAAATGAAAGATAAATAAATACGTAGCCTATGGGCAATGACAAGTTCACAAGTTGTTTATTTTGTCCATGAAGGAAAATTATTTTGTAGTTTACACAGTGCAATATCACAAATACGGTGTAAATTACAATAGAATAAAATCAAATTAATAAGCTTCTATACACAACAAATTCAAGAACAATGCAGGGCAGTATTGTGCACACCACTGGTCGCAACAGAGTCGCGCCCCCTCACGTCCCTATCTCCCTCTCCCTCTCAGTATTGTCCTCCTTTGAGTCCTACCCTTACTTTCATCCTCCGTTTCCAAGGTCAACTTGTCCTGATTGTAGACTGGGGAATCTAGGAGCTGATCCAGCATGTCAAGAAAACCGAAAGCACACACGCCAGCAGAGTTTGCTGTGTTAATGACGTCAAGATCTGTAAGACGAGGAGAGAAAAAAAAAAAAAAAAAAAAAAAGACGTCACAACACGCCAGTCCAGCCACTTCGAAGGAAACGCTGATGACATGTGAAAACATATACGTAACGGACGAATAAGTGTTTAAAGGATGTGTGTGTGTGTATGTGTATTATCTCGTCTATAGGCTTATTGCTTTGATGTTTGGACGAACGAATGGACAAGTTTAATGCTGTTAGGCTGTAAAGCCCATTAAGCAAATCGACGGGATGTACAACAGCAAAACGCGACTCAATTTCGATTTTATTATCATGGAAACCACAGCAATGTCCTTTTTTTTCACTTTTCGTGACGAAATCGTGAACGAGAAAATGTCACTGGTATTCACTGTCAGTTCTGTAGACAACGGTCACCCCAGGTGGACAGCGTGCACCCGCCATAGGGCATATGCTTGGGTCTCTGCATGCTTCGTGTTGCCGATGCGTCTTCCTTTCCAAATGCAGGACAACCTCTTATGACATGTGTCTTTCTTCCTGCTTGTTAAACCAGAAAAAGCGATCGTCTTCCGAACACGGATCGGAGGAATATTCTAGAGAACGACGTCGTCTGATTCACACAGCAGCACACTCACATCATCCGTTTGATGGAACAAAACCTTCCGAAATACTTTTTGTCTATAGCTTGCTCCAGACTTGTGTCGATGTCCGACGGGTGGATTTCTGGGCCCTGCTGTTACACTCCGACAGATCGGAATGCAAACACTGAAGCGTGTCCTGAATGGGCGTGGATGTGTATGTGCGTGCGCGCGTATGTGTGCGTGTATGCGTGTGTTTATGAGAGTGAATGCATGTGTGTACGAGTGCTCGAGTATGTGTGTGTGTACGTGTGTGTGTGTGTGTGTGTGTGTGTGTGTGTGTGTGTGTGTGTGTGTGTGTGTGTGTGTGTGTGCGCGCGCGCGCGCACGCACGCGTGTATGTGTAGGCGTGTGTATGTCTGTGTGTGTGAGTGCGTAAGTTTAAGTGTATGTGAGGGTATGGATGTGTTCGTATTGAGATGCGTGTACTTGTGTATTTATGTAAGTGCGTACGTTTGTGTGTGTGCGCGCGCGCACGCGCGTGCGTATGTGTGTATGTGCGTGAGTACGCGCGCGCGCGCTTGTGTGTGCGCTTGTGTGTGTATGTGTATGTGTGCGCGCGTGTTTTTTGTGTGTTAATTATGCTTCTTTGCTTTGAATGAAAAACGTTGGTATTCTGTTCATAATGTTTTCTTAAATGTCAGTACAACTTTGATGAGTTAATCTGACAATAAACTGGTTTCAGTCAGTCAGTCAGTCAGTGTCAGTGTGTGTGTGTGTGTGTGTGTGTGTGTGTGTGTGTGTGTGTGTGTGTGTGTGTGTGTGTGTGTGTAATGGAGAAAAGGAAAAGGAGAGGTAGATAGAGGGAAAGGCAAACAAAAATTGAGAGAGAGAAAAAAGAAAGGCAGAGAGTGGCAGAGGAGTCTTATGCTTGGAAGGGAGCGCTTGAGGGCGTGTGCGACTAGGGGGGGGGGGGGGAACAACCCGCAGGAGTAATGGGGAGGGGGGGGGGGGGGGGGGTGGAGATAGGGGGTTTGGGTAGAAACTTCTTAAAAAAAAAAAGTATATGGATTGTCCACATGTGCATGTGTCTATGAGTATGCATATCTGGATGGTGGAGGTAGCGTATGAGATGTACATACTATGCTCTGCATGTTATGTTATAAGATGTTATGTATGTACATGGGGTGTGAATGTAAAGATGGTGGGATGGGGAAATGGGGGGGGGGGGGGGGGGAAGGGGGGTGTGAGAGAAAGGAAAGGGATGGAGGAGAGGCTGTGAAGAAAGGAAAGCGAGGGCAAAGAGCTGGAATGATTCTAACTAAGAAAGTCAGATGATGTTAAGAACATTATCACACATATGTTCTGGTATTGTTCGCTCATACAACGTTTTGGGGAAACGCTGGTGGATTTGATGAATGAAAAATGTACGTGTGCATTTAATTTGCAGATAACTGAACCATTAGCCATAGTTGGATTTGATAAAGATACACATATAGACCATGTATTTTAGTTTATTGTATTATTTGCGAAACACTATTTATATCACTGTAGAACAGAATAGAAACCACCCAGACTGCAAATATTTCTTAATAAGCCAAAATACAGGTTTAAAATACATTGCTCGAAAAGAATTTGTATATAACGATTTTCTTTCCAAATGACACACACATATACGCCGATGTTAGCAGGCCCAGAATGAATTACGAATGATTATGACATTGTACATTGTACTAGTATCAGTAGGATTATAGCACCCTAAAACTGTTACACCGCCTAAAACAAACCCTTTGGACATAACACAGAACCTTATATATGTGTATGTATATGTATATGTACATGTATATGTATGTACGCATATGTGTAGTTTTGAGAAGCATTTATTATTCCCCACTCACCCACTCTAGCACATACTGTTAGTTAGGCAGAATTATCTACCACTGCAGATATGAATGCTTATCTCCCCCTATTTCTTCAATCTAAGACATAAGAGCAAGCTTTGTTTATATAATTCATATATATATATATATATATATATATATATATATAGAGAGAGAGAGAGAGAGAGAGAGAATTGAATTATAAACAAAGCTTGCTCTTATGTCTCAGATTATAGAAATAGGGGGGTGATAAGCCTTCATATCTGCAGTGGTAGATGATTCTGCCTAACTGACAGTATGTGCTTGAGTGGGTGAATGGGGAATAAATAAATGCTTCTCAAAATGAACCTTCAGCAAGCTTATAGTCTTCCAAGTGGGAGACCATCTCCAATGGGGAGGAAGCTCACTAACATATAACTCCTGGTCAGATACCGATATTTCGAAACCTGATGTTTCTCCTCAGTGACCGCGGAAAGTGGTAATTTGACTCCTCTGCCTTTTCGGTTTTAAGAAGAATGCTATACCAGAAAAAGGCTAGTGTGCAATACCGTAGTATGTTTGTTGAGTTTTCAACCCCCCCCCCCCCCCCCCCCCCCCCCCCCTATTTCTACAATCTGAGACATAAGAGCAAGTTTTGTTTATAATTCAATATTTCTTGCAGTTATTGCACACCAAGCTGCTCTGTAAGTTGCTGGAATGGTGCTTGGTACTTATCCTTGGAATTTATTGTTTTATATATATATATATATATATATATATATATATATATATATATATATATATATATATCCTTGGAATTTATTCGTCTGTTATAATTTAGTCCCTTGCAGATTCATTCCAAGAACTGGCCCTCAGCACGTGTGTCTTATGAGGTTATCTTTATATATTTTCTACTTTTCACAAGAAATGTAGCTTGTTTTGCTCTTTCATGTTTTTCTTTTGCTTCTTAGGTGGCATTTTTTTTAAGTCAACAAACATACTACGGTGTTGCACACCAGCCTTTTTCTGGTATAGCATTCTTCTTCTTAAAACCGAAAAGGCAGAGGAGTCATATTGCCACTTTCCGCGGTCACTGAGGAGAAACAATCAGGTTTCGAAATACCGGTATCTGACCAGGAGCTATATGTCGAAATACCGGTATCTGAGCAGGAGCTATATGTCAGTGAATTTTCTTGCCCATGGGAGATCGTCTTCTTTTTTGGGGACTATAAGTTTGCTCGAAGACTCATTTTGAGAAGCATTTAATATTTCTCATTCACCCTCTCAAGCACATACTGCCCTATATCTTTAATCTAAGACATAAGAGCAAATTTTGTATTATAATTGAATATAAAATTAAATTATAAACAAAGTTTATAAGTTTAAACATGGTGCTTGTTAACTTATCCCTGGAATTTATTAGTATGTATATATATATAAACAAAGATAAATATGTACAATTTCATAATGCACTCAGCTTGCCTCATGCGCTTTCTCTGTGTGTGTATGTACCACGTAAAGAGGCTGTAACCGTGGTTTAAATATGTAGAATGGTATTGTCGTTGTGTTTTGGTGTACTGCTTTCTTCTTTGTCTACCGTTTGTTTGGATTTTTTTTTTTTTTTTTTTGATTCTATTTTCTGATGTGTTGTACTGTAGGGACTTGAGTTTTAAAAAATTATTTTAAAAAATTCAGATGTGAGAGCTGAGTCCATAGGGATTGTGGTGCCAAGGCAAGAGATGATCCTTGATTCCATGAATTTTCTCTCTGGAGCTGAGGAGCCGTTTTGCCAAACAGCAGTGACGAAATATGGATTTGGCTGTGGCAATCAGTGTTGAAACGAATCCCCACTGGTGTTGGATGAGACTACTGGATGGCTCTGAGGTGTTCCACAAAGCGTTCGTTGAGGGTACAATATGTTTCCCCAACGTACAACTTTGAGCAGAGGCTGCATCTCAGTACGTACACCAGGTTGGTGGACTGGCAGGTGAAATGGGATTGGACACTGAATTTTCTTTTGGGGCCAGTGATGCTGTGGATGTTGGCAATGAAAGTGCATGTTTTACATCCTGATTGATTCAACGGGTAGTTTCCGGCTGATGGGCTAGTGTTTTTTTTTTTTTTGTTTTTTTTTTTTGCTGAACTTGGTTTGTACCAGGTGGTTGCGAAAGTTTTTGTCTCTCTTGTAGGCGATGAGGGGAGGTTTGGGGAAGATCGATTTCAGCTTCAGATCAGATTGTAAGATTTTGAAATAGCGTTTGAGGATCTTTTTGACAGGAATATTCTTGGGGTGGTAGATAAGTGTCAATGGAATACGGTCTTTGTTGTCTGCATCAGGTTTGGACATCAAGACTTGAGAGCGAGTTTGCTGGAACAGAGCCTCTTGAACAATGGTATGTGGATGCCCACGTGTCTCGAAAAAGGATGCTATGTCCAGTGCCTTTGCTTCAAAGTCCTGGTCATCACTGCACAGGCGTCGGAGACGTGGGAACTGGGCGAAGGAAAATATTGTCCTTTGCAGCTCGTGGCTGACTAGATGAATACAGTAGGTAAGAATGAGAATCTGTGGGCTTGTAGTAAACAGAAGTTGACAGGTGTTGTGGGTCAGCTGAGATGGACTGTTGGATATCCAAGAATGAAACAGAGGTCTTCGAAATCTCGTAGCTGAAACGGAAGAGCTGAGTGGAAATTGGAAACAAATGTTATGAACTGTAGAAGGTCAGATTTTGAACCGCATGTGGCTGTGGTGGTCAAAAATCATTTCTTTTAATTTGCATGATTTAATTCAGTTCATTAACTGACACTTGTGTAATTTGTCACCAACTCCTCGTCTACTCCTTTGCTTGCTAGAAATGGCTTTAAATGTAATCATCTTCAAACAATGTAATTAAGAATTTGATGCCCTGTTTGAGTGAAATATTATTTAACATAGCTTTCATCCATGTATAAAGGTTTTAACTTTTTTTTTTTTTTTTTAAAGAAAAAATTTAAATTGTCATATTGAAGATTTTGTTGACAACGTTAATCGCTCTCAGCTTGTTTTGCTTCGCTTATTCGATGTCTGTTCACAAAAAAGTGTATTTAGACATTATTAGTTTTTTTGTTGTTTTCTTTTTTAAGGAGAGAAGACCTATGGGTATGAGTTCAAATGTGAAATATCTTAGCAATGTTCACTTTTGGGACTGTATGAAAAGGAACTGTTGTACTCAGCGACTAGAGTGATGCCATGATGGAACTTTACAGAAGAAATGTTGGAGAAATAAGGAGAAGAGAGTAAAAAAAAAATCACTTTGTAATCATTTCCTCACAGGCAATTGTTTGACAGCAAATCATACATGAGGTGTTTCATGAAAATATATTAGCACAAAATAGATGCATTCGCAGCCTAGTTCTGCGCATACACACCCAATGCCATCAATATGGCTAAATCCCCAAAACATTAATTTTCAGTCTGTAGCGCAAAGCAGTTGTTTCCCATCAGAAACGACAATATTACGATTTAAGAAAAAAAAAAAAGCCTTAATCGTCGATGATCGTATTTTAGTCGTAGTGTTTATGACGTACTGTTTCCAAAATTCTTCATCTCTCTTTCCAACACTGTCAGATCTTTACATTCACCCAGCCATTTCTATTCCATGAGCTATCCTCGTGACATTCTCTCCGCCCATGCGTTAGATTTTCTGGAGCGCCATAGTGAAAAATGGAGCCGTGAATAACAGACAGAGCGCTTGCTCCATGAGAGCATGTATCTCGCCATGACTCCCCTTCTGTCCCCTACAGGCTGCAGTGGAAGGCAAACCTAGCAGAGGCCGACGGCAAAGGCCCCGGATAGACCACACAGGACTTGTGATAACGTCTCTACCCTGTTGGACTTTTTCTTTCTTTCTTTCTGCGTATGCAGGCTGATACACCTGCGGACACACTGCCTGTATAGACAGACAGTGGAGTTTTGTGTGTATGGCCGTTTTTTTATCCCGCCATTAAGGCAGCCATACTCCACCTTCGAGGAAGGTGCATGCTATGTGTAACGTGTCACCCATACCAACGGCCAAACTGGCCTTCTCTTCCGAAAGTTGGTGATAGGGATTTTACGTGTGTGCAAGATGTTGCGCGTGCGTTCACAGACGGAACCTCGGTTTATAGTCTCATTCGAAGGACTGTATGGGGAATGGAGTCTGAACTAATGTTAACTCCGAGGGAAAAATCTCCCCTGTACCGAAATTCGAACCCGCAACCTCAGGATTACGAGTCTGGCGCTCTACCAACTGAGCTATCCCCCCCCCCCCCCCCCCCCCCCTCCCGTTGTGCATGATTCAGGCCAAAGAAATGTGGAGACCTCTGGCTGTCGCGGAATGTGTTGCAGAACCCATACGACGAACTACTATGGTAAATTAATAAATGAATCAATTAATCAGTCAATCAGTCGATCCATTTTAATACCATCACTCAGCACAAGCAACGTAACTTTTGTTGCTGCTATAGCGAAACGATTGACGATGTTCGGATCACACAAGGGGGGTAATCTTTGTTAGAGCTTGCGTTCAGCGAGAGTGGCCCCGCCATTTTCTTAGGATAGATGCCACTGATGGCCACGCCCAAAAGATGTTGCTCTATCAGTCAGCTTTAAAGTGCACAGTAGATTTCCAGATTGTTATGCTGGTGTGCGCTTTAAAACAAGATTTTGACTCTAAATCTGTTAAGTTGACACATACAATGTGAAAGCGTAGCTCTATTTGCAATGGAGAAACACGCGTTATCTTCCCCTGATTTTTCTTTCCTAGAAGAGGTCTGTTTGTTACGTTACGTGAAACGTAACACATCTGAAGCGAAACGATGTCTTTGCATCAATAATTAATATGGATCTGTGTTTACACACACACACACACACACACACACACACACACACACACACACACACGCTGCTTGAAATTCCAAATTTGTATACCCTTTGCTGACACGTTCACATACAAACAACAGAAATATTGGACAAACACAAATTGACATTGACTCAAGACTGACGAGGTCTTTTGATCATTTTGCCACACAAAACCACATTTACGAACAGAAATGATTACAAGTAACCTCGGTATGATTGAATAAAGACAAATCTTACATGAAGTGGGAAACTCAGATGTATTCCAGACTCGTGTACTCTTTTCATTAGGAACTTTGTCACGCAGAAGTCACACGAACAGAAAGATACACAGGTAAGCGGCAAGGAGCCAGAACGACGCACAGGGAAAGCGCTGATCGAATTCGGGAAAAAAGTATCAGGGAAGATAACTCCTCTTTCCATAGCACAGTTACGGGGGGGGGGGGGGGGGGGGGGGGGGGGGGGGGGGGGGGGGGGGGGGTTACTTTCGCTGAACGCGAGCCATAACACACATTGCCTCCCTTGCAGATATGGAACATGGTGTATTCCGTCAAGGTCCAAGGTATTCTGGATCCACCCACTGTTTGAATCTGCACCACAGTTTCGCACCCAAAATTTAGAGTTCGTTCCAACTTTCATGCACATTTTGTTAAACAATCGTTCCAGTAATTTTGATGTAATCTTGCGGACAGATCAACGACAAACAGACATTGGTGAACACATACCCTCTCTGGTGGAGCTGATATACCAAGTTACTCCTTCTCCCGTCGTGGTGGCGGCACGGATTGTCGCAACGGCACGGATTGTCGCAAATTCACGAATGCGACAATCCGTGTCGGACCTGGTATGGGTCTCCCGGCATGGATTGTCGTAACGACAATCCGTGCCGCATGTGCACATATTTTTACAGGAAATGTTTGAGGAATGACTGATTTTTGTGTTCCGGGTCTACAATGTGGGACGGTGATCGATCCATTTCACGTGTCCTTTCATCCATCCATCTGTCTGTCGGCCTGTTGGCCCGTTTGTCCACTGCGCTTTCTACTTTCCTGGGGGAATTTTGGTCATATTTATAACCCGCGAGGTTTACAAAGTGGGTTATATTGTTTTTGTCGTGTAAGTGGCTATGTATGTATGTATGTATGTATGTATGTATGTGTGTGTATGTTTGTCAACAGCATATCATCATGAAAGAATAAAGATAGGAACGTGAAACTTGACACACATGTAGGATAGATACTGTAGATGTGCCTTTTAGGATTTAGGAAAAGGTCAGGGTCACGACCTTGACTTTATGATCTTGACATTGAAAATATATTTTTAGCCATATCTCAAGCATCAGTCAACATAAGATGCTGAAAATTGGTGTGCAGGCACTTTGGCTCAAGTCCTTTCCGAATATTGTCGAACGATCAAGGTCAAGGTCGTATGACCTGAACACTGAAAAATCCATTTTTAGCAATATCTCAGGCACCATTCAACACAGGATGTTGAAACATGTGCTTTGGCTCATGTCTTTTCCGAGTATTGTTGACCGATCAAGTCAAGATCAAGGTCGTATGACCTTGAACACTGAAAATATATTTCAGCCATATACCAAGCACCAGTCAACATAGGATGGTGAAAGTTGGAGTGCACGTGCTGTGTGGCAATGCCTCTTCCGAATATGTTGACCGTTCAAGGTCAGGTTCAAGGTCAAGGTCGTATGACCCTGAACACTAAAAATATTTTTTTTTAGCCATATATCAAGCACCAGTCAACGTAGGATATTCAAATTTAATGTGAAGGTGCTTTGGCTCATGCCCTCCGAATACTGTTGATCGATCAAGGTTAAGGTCAAAGTCGTATGACCTTGAACACTGAGAAGAATGCTTTTAGCCATATCTCAAGCACCAGTCAAGATAGGATGTTGATACTTGGTGTGAAGGTGCTTTGGCTTATCCCCCTTCCGAACATTGTTGACCCATCAATCTCAAGGCAAAGGCTGTATGACCTTGAACACTGAAAATATATTTTTAGCCATATCTCAAGCACCAGTCAACATAGGATGTAGAAACTTGGTGTGCAGGTGCTTTGGCTCATGCCCCTTCCGAATATTGTTGAACAGTCAAGGTCAAGGTCAAGACTGGACCCTTAAAATGTCGCTGATTTAAAGGTTTGACTAACGAAAGAGTAGAAAAATCCCAGACTTGACTTATTTGGGTGTAGGCAAACTTTCGTACTTTCTGGCGTGTAGCTCAGGGTATTGTGTGGACGGCCTGTTCGCTGTAGACGATCGGTTTTGTTAAACGCAACTTCGCGGGTTATTTTCGAATGCTGCATTCAAAACTGTACATCCAGTATATGAATGTTTTAGTTGGAGTTTATTTAAAACGCTGCTTAAATTAACAAATGAACAGATTTTTGTTTATCTGTTTGTTTTGTGTGTGTGTTATTAAATGACCCATGGAATTCTTTTTGAATTTTAGTGTTTTGTTTGAAATCTACATTACTCAGTGACTCACCTTTAAAACGGGAACAAATCGAGGACTGACCAGCCCCGCAATAGCGGACCTCCCCAATAAAGGGTTCGATCAGTTGGTCGACATCAAACTTGCATAGTTGAGTTGTAGTGTTTTAAACTCTGTTCATTTCACCGATATTGAGGTTAAGATCCCCAAGAAAGCTGTTCGTGTGTGTGTGTGTGAGTGTGGTAATGTGCTGTCTTGCGAGTGTGCATCAGCGAGACACTTGAAATGCGTGTGAAACCATTAGGAGGGTGCCTGTTGGGTTCAATTCGCAGCGTCTTGAGCCAAGTTGTCTTTGGAAATGAGCACGTGTACAATGTTCTTTACTTATTCATCTGTTTATGTATGTATTTATTTCTGTATTTCTTTATTCATTTATTTCTGTATTCATTTATTCATCTATTATTTATTTATATACCTATTTACCTACACACACACACACACACACACACACACACACACACACACAAACGCACACACACACGCACACACACGCATGCACGCGCACGCACGCGCGCGCGCGCGCGCGCGCGCGCGACACACACACACACACACACACACACACACACACACACACACACACACAACATATACAGAGAGGGGGGGAGAGAGAGGGGGGAGGGAGAGTGGAGACAGACAGACAGACAGAGAGACAGAGAGAGAGAGAGAAAGAGACAGAGAGAGAGAGAGAGACACTGAGACAGCACCTCAAGAGAGAGACTGAGAGAGAGAGAGTGCCGTTGCGAGAGGGGGGGGGGCCGGGAGGTCAAAGACAAACTGTCGCATGAGACAATCCGTGACTGTTGCGACAAGGGGGGGGGGTGGGGGCATTCGTGGATTTGCGATGAATGAGTGATCAACAAATTGTGGTCATTTGCGAGCACCTGAAAGAAAGTGTAGCATGCGACAATCCGTGCCGTTGCGACAATCCGTGCCGGGAGGTCAAACACAAATTGTCGCATGAGACAATTCGTGCTGTTGCGACAATCCGTGCCGCATTCGTGAATTTGCGACAATCCGTGCCGTTGCGACAATCCGTGCCGCCACACACGTCGCCCAAAAGGAAGGCTGCACGTTGTACCTTATCACCCAACGCCTATGGCGGCGAGAAGCAGATGGACTTCTGTTCAGCCATTATGTAATGTTCTAACGTTCTGCAGACGCTTCTGTAACGTTTCTGGAAGAGTTCCCGTGACAGTGTGAGGCAATGACTAAAACATCTGACACGTACTTTTTTCAGCACGCGGCGGTAGACAAATACTTTACTGAATCATGGTCGGTAGTGGTTGTCAATGCTCTCGTCAGTTAGTTTACGAATCAGATATTTGTGTTGAAGTTATAGCACGTGACAATAAATGGCGTAAAACGCATATACTTACGTCAGTGAAATGACATCATGCGTAGCTGGACTTGTCCTAGTAACCTGTAGAAACTCTCGCCAAATATGGTGTCTTTACTTCAACAACAACTGTTGAGTGTTCATTTCGTCATGCCTTGATTAAATTGGTCGTTTGGCTCGTTACATGGCTGTCTAGCTGGTTGTTTGGCTAATCAGTTAATTATCTGTTTGTCGCTGATTTGATGATTTTAGGGCTGAAGGAGGCATCAGTCTAATTGTACATATTTGACTTCTATATAAAAGACATCTACAGCCTGCAGTTTTACAGTTGTTGCAGGAAATGACAAAAGGAGTGCACTTTACCATCTTCAGTCTCCTAGATCTATGGGTACCTGCTTGGCCCAGTGGTCGAGCGACCGAATTTCGCAGTCGGATGTTGCGAGTTCAATCCCGTAGGAGCCCGACACACAAAGGAACGCCGTTTTTTTTCTACCTATGTTGTTTGACTTTTGTTTAACATCCCCCCCCCCCCCCACCCCTCACGCCTGTCCCCCCCCCATTCCCTCTCCTTCCTCCGGTTTTTTGTCCTGTCCTGGCCTGCCCCTCCCCTTCATATCTATCTGTCTCCCCATTCTGTCTCCTTCCTCTGTTCCTGTCTCTGTCTCAGTCTGTCTATCTGTCTGTCTTTATATCTCTGTTTCTGACAGTCTATCTATCTGTCCTCTGTCTCCCCCCCCCCCCCCCCCCCCCCCCTTTTTTTTTTTTTTTTTTAATCTTTTTGGATGGGTGTGAACGTTCAAGCTGAATGTAACTACCTAACCTGGAGCAAGCCACGGCGAAAAAAAAAAAAAAACTCAGTGGGAAGAGAAATCAGCTGTATCCGCAGTCTCGCAACCAGAATTCTTTCCCTTACAACCCTGCTACCTCCAGCCCCAGCCAGCCCCTCCCTTACCTCTTTCACCCTCACTTCCCACTCTCTTCCTCCATCCCCAAACCCCCCCCTCCCCCCCCCCCCCCTTCCCCTGCAGGGAAACAGGTTGTTGGGGTGGAATGCGCGCAACTTGGTCTAATGAGTGAGTGCCCCTTTTCCAGCTATCTCTCCTTTATTGCATCGAGCTTGCTGCGGAACAGATTTCTCTCAGCGTGACATCAGTTCCCGCTCTCACCAGGAGTCTAATCGAATCAATCTCGTTGGAAAAGGAATTCTAGGAGAAGAACCCGAACCGAACAAACCTTGAGAGAGAGAGAGAGAGAGAGAGAGAGAGAGAGAGAGAGAGAGAGAGAGAGATTTACATTAGCGAACTTCCAGTACAGCGCATATTGAGAACAAGACATTTGGAGGTATGGCTTTGTTTCTGCAATCTAATTCGATGGAAACCTTCTTCCATACAGGATGAAGGAATTCTGTTCAATACCAGCGTCACATGTAAAGGTGATTGCAGACATCTAATTAAGATGACAATTTTTCACAATGTTAAAATGTTATCACTTTAAGAACGGGGGGGGGGGGGGGGGGGGGGGGGGGGGGGGGGGGCGGGGGGGGGTGTGGGGGTCATGGGGGGAGGAAGGGGAGGGGAGGGGGAGAGTTGAATGGTGTATAGGAGGGAGGGAGGGAGGGATCAAAGATCAACATCTGAAGTGAGTTTTAGTAGGCCTAAAATCAGATAACATTTCTAAATGGACAGATTTTTATTAAGATTAAAAAGATGCAAAGCATATAAACGTACTCCACGTTTATCTGGAATACGCGGGGGGGGGGGGGGGGTGGTTCTGAGACCCATAATGAACATACCTACAATTTTTTAGAAAGATCGTCCAGGTACTTTCTGAGATATTCCAAAAAGAAGAAAAACCGTTATGAGCCGTTATAGCCGTTAGTAACGGCTATAACGGTAAACTTAAACATCGGGCATCATCCATGACCTATAATTAACACATCTACAAATTTTCAGAAAGATCGGCTAAGAAGTTTTGTCTGGAGCGAGTGGAACACATTTTCACCACGGACAGACACACAGACAGCATTTCTTCTTTCCCATTGTAAAGCACTCCCTATTCTATAAGAACAGGGAGTACAAAAAGAAAGGGTTTTTAAATTAATATGGATAACAACTGACAACGACTATAAAAAGTCAAAAACATCGTCATTCCTAGTGTCTGTAGATGGTTCAAGCAAGAGAGGTTTATATACTCACTGTTAAAATGGATAGAACAATAATATCACTTATGTAGAAACACTCAACACCGGGACAATATTTGATCTGTGATGAATTTCGAAGAGGTCCGATAGGTAGAGTTGCCAACAGGCATGCAGATCAAACAAGAGAGAGAGAGAGAGAGAGCGAGAGAGAGAGAGAGAGAGAGAGAGAGAGAGAGAGAGAGAGAGAGAGACTTGACACTTTTGACACTTTGATATTTTATTGTCATTACCAAAGAGGTCTTTTGACAACGGGGGAGAGGTAACAGAACAAAAGCATTTCCCTCTTCCTTTCCTGCAAACAAAACAGTACACTTTCATTCCTAGTGTGTATCAAATCCAAAGTTAACAAAAACAAATACAGTCGTAACATTTCGTTATGTCCTCACCTCACGCACAGGAGTAAATGCAGTAAGGGTTAAAAACAAACAACAAACAAAACTTAAGACTGACTCGACCATCCACTCAATCAAATGATAACATTGTATTTTACTGATCTCTTCAAATGAAAAAAAAAAACAACCTTGAGATTGACTCGACCATCCACTGAATCAAATGATGACATTGTATTTTACTGATCTCTTCAACATGCGATGAATGATAATATTCATTCAGATATCTCTTATAATGTATTATCTTAAATTTCACTATCCTTCATCTGTCTAATTTTCAATGCTTCCGCGATGAATTTCGCAACTGATTTAATTACAAGTTCATCATCTGATGCCAGCGACATTCTGTCCTTTCGCTAAATCTACCTGGGAAAATGAACAATTTGTCCACACTTCATTATAAGCAGTACAGTGGGACAGGAAGTGTTGTTCGTCATCAATAATATGTCTACATGCAGGACAAGATTATGTGGATGCTTCACATTCAAACCATCTTTTGTTCGCATTAAAACCCAAAGTTCTCAACCCAAATCTTGCGTAATTTATTCTGTGCCATTTATCTGTTACGACATGAGAAACTTTTCAGAATGAAACACATTCTTAAATTAGAAAAACAGCGCGATTTTTCTTTACTTTCCATGTCTGAGTGCCAATTCTGTTTAAAAGAACGAATGAGCCTGTCTTCAAATTCCGCAATGAACTGTTGCTCATTTCCTACTTCCTGGGTCATCCACACTATTCCAAAACCCTGTTCCGAAAGGGCTTTCTTTACTTTATAAGCCCAGTTTTTTTCGTTATCTTTTTCCATTTCTAGAAGCATCATATCATAGGCTTGCCTGCTCAAACGGGACTGGGGACAGCTTCAAGATCTTCAACCAGTACTTAATACATTTCACAAATGTACTTATATACAAAAAGTATCTGCCCATTTCTCCATATATAAAACGGTGTTGGATGAATGAATAGGTACTTGAAAGAAACGCTTTATAGCATACGTATGTACTTTTTTCCATTTGCGAATTTTCATGTAAGCCCCAAATTTCAGCTGCATAAGTAAGAAGAGGTTTTATGTGTGTATCAAACATTTTCCAAAATATACCAGTCTGTACAATTCAGTTTTCTCAGGGATTTCAGAATTTCGATAGTACTTTTTTTCATTTTTCTCAGACATTCTTCCCATGCGTAAAGAAAGTTTAATTTGTTGAAAATATCATTCCAAGATATTTATATGAATTAACTACTTGAACATCTGCATTTCCATAAGACAATTTTTTCATACACTGATAGGTGGCCACCCATTCTAAAGACCACTATATTCGTCTTATCCAAGTTAACTGATAAACCTAAGCGGTCTGCTTCTTCTGTCAATACATTTGGTTGGTTTTGCAAACCTACAACTGTTCCGGACGGACAGAAGAACAACATCATCAGCATACAGTAGTAAAACTAATTCAACTGCTTCAGGTATCATCTGGATACCATGTCTTCCTTTGCGGGACAATTCCACCGTCAGTTCGTTTATGACAAAAGAAAACAACTGTTGACTCAACAAGCATCCTTGTTTTACTCCATTTGGACAATCAAAATAATCTGAATATTCACTCTTCACACGCACACATGCAAGCACTGAGTTGTAGACCCCTCTAATAGCCATGCACAATTTACTATTAACACCACTTTTACGGAGTACATTCCACAGAGCATTCCGATTTACCGAGTCAAAGCCCTTCTTGAAATCTACAAATGCAATGTAGAGCTTCGATCTGCAGAGTAGATGTTTCTGAATCAAAGAATATAGTGTAAATGTATGGTCTGTGGCGCTGTAACTGGTTCTAAAACCTGTTTGTTCTTCCACTATTTTCTTCTTCAGTTTCAGCCCGTTCAGTTAATCTTGCATTTAGTATGTAAGTGTAAATTTTACTTAAAATGCTGGTAAGTGATACCCCACGATAATTGTTGGGATTGTTCACGTCTCCTTTGTTTTTTTTTGTAAATTGGTACAATTATAGATTTAGCCCATTCTGATGGAAAGATACCATTATCAAAAAGTTGGGGTGAATAAATGAACAAGAAAATTGATTACAGTTGTGTTTGCATTCTTCAACATTCTGCTATGATTCTGTCTGGTCCTGCACTCTTTCCTAATTTTAAATGTTTAATACTAGCAACGACTTCTTCACTGGAAATAGGTTGATTAAATAATGGCTCAATTTCATTTTCTTCTACGATACCAGTCCTTCCTTACTGTTATTATCAAAACTATGAAAAACGCCCCAAAAATGGTCATGCCACTGTTGAACTGAGATTTCGTTATACACAAAACTCTTTTTGTTTATAGATCTTATCGCTGACCAGAACATTTTAGAATCATTGACTGAACTTTTTCGGGGGTGCTATTGGATTCTTTTTTGCACCCTTGGTGGTGAGAACACCACGGTATTATGGACTGTGGTGTGTCTCTATTTGACGCCAGGAGCGCAGATACAGCCAGCCGTGTCTCCCTGATGAGTTTCCGACCCAGCGGACGAAAGGCCTCGGAGCAGGCAATACAAATATATCTGCCTTTAAAAGGGATTGCGATGGTTCCCTTATGCAGCCAGTGAAGGAGTTTCATATTTTCTTAATTTCATGTTCCCAGTTTTTTACATCTTCAACCTCCACACACACACACACTCACTCACTCACTCACATACACGCACACCACACGCACGCACGCACGCGCGCGCGCGCGCGCACACACACACACACACACACACACACACACACACACACACACACACACACACAAATATAACAAACGCAGATCCTGCAATACTGTCGCCCAGATCGGTGTAGGAGGGGACAAAAGAGACTTCGGGGGGGGGGGGGGGGGGGGGGGGGGGGGGGGGGGGGACCACTCCCCTGTTCTTTTTAACCGGGAAAAAACACACGACAATGGATCAAAAACGTTATGCCAGTCCTGAGCAATTGTTAATTTGTGTTTGTTCGTGTCTCCAGTTGAGTTTGCTGTGTACGTGTCTCAGGGTATGCGGGCAAGCTTGCGGCATCCTTTTCTGTGAATGTCTTCTTGTTCTGTGTGCCTTGTGTTGGCATTTGTACATGGTGATTTTAGTATTGTAGGCAGCATTCTTAAAGTTATGGCCGTGTAAATGATCCCATGATGGGAGAAGAGGTACCGTACTCGCTTGTTATCTACTGATCACTGTTATTATCCTATGATGGGAGAAGAGATACCACACTTGTTTGTTATATACTGATCACTGTTAATAAGCTCCATGAAGGGAGAAGAGATACCATACTTGTTTGTTATATACTGATCATTATTAATTATCCCACGATGGGAGAAGAGATACCACACTTGTTTGTTACATACTGATCACTGTTAATTATCTCCATGAGGGGAGAAGAGATACCACACTTGTTTGTTATATACTGATCACTGTTAATTATCCTATGATGGAAGAAGAGAGATACCACACTTGTTTGTTATATACTGATCACTGTTAATGATCCCATGATGGGAGAAGAGATACAACATACTTGTTTGTTATATACTGATCACTGTTAATTATCTCCATGATGGGAGAAAGATACCATACTTGTTTGTTATACACTGATCACTGTTAATTACTTCCATGAGCGGAGAAGATACCATACTTGTTTGCTATACATATCACTGTTAATGATCTCCTTGAGGGGAGAAGATACCACACTTGTTTGTTATAAACTGATCACTGTTAATTATCTCCATGATGTGAGAAGAGATACCACACTGTTATATGCTGATCTCCATGATTATCTCCATGATGGAAGAAGAGACACCACACTTGTTTGTTATATACTGATCACTGTTAATTATCTCCATGATGTGAGAAGAGATACCACACTTGTTTGTTATATACTGATCACTGTTTATTATCTCCATGATGGGAGAAGAGATACCACACTTGTTTGTTATATACTGATCACTGTTGATTATCTCCATGATGGGAGAAGAGATACCACACTTGTTTGTTATTTACTGATCACTGTTAATTATCTCCATGAGGGGAGAAGAGATACCACACTTGTTTGTTATACACTGGTGACTGTTCCCCGCCTTGTGTAAGATTTCCTTCCGTGAGTATAGTGGGCAAGAAAATTAATTGTATTTCTACTTTAAAGGGTGGAAGAACTTACGTTTTAAACGATCATACTGTTTAATCAGTAATACAGTACTAAAGTATGCGTGCGTGCGTGCGTGCGTGCGTGCGTGCGTGAGTGAGTGTGTGTGTGTGCGTGCGTGCGTGCGTGCGTGCGTGCGTGCGTGCGTGCGTGCGTGCGTGCGTGCGTGTGTGTGTGTGTGTGTGTGTGTGTGTCGGAAGGGGGGGGGGGGGTAAATGATTTTTTTTTTTTTCTGTGAGGTGAAAGTTCAAAAAGGGTCCCAGATAGTTAGCGGAAGATGTGTTTAAATTAACCTTAAACCGAAACAGCGACAGCACAGCAGCAGCAGCAACAACAACAACAACAACAACAACACAGCAACAGCAACAACAACAACAAGTAAAGCTTTGTGCATGCCATGAAGCAGAAGGGGAATGCGAAGCCAGCGTGTTGAAGGCGCTGACAGACTGAGTTCATCTGAGTTTCTCATTCGTGGCAGAATATGTCAATATTGTGTCTGGCAGCGACTATTGACTTCTGCGCCATAGCAACAACTAGGGCTGGATTGGACTACGTGTGTTGAATGGAACAGTTTCTTTTGACTCTGGAAACTTGGTGGAAGTACAGTTGGACACTCTCTTTTTGCAACTGCCCACGTCTGACTAAAGAAATGTGTGGGAATTCCGTGAAGTACAGCCAGATTTCATCTTCTAAAAGGGCGCCTCCTCAGGGCGTGTGGGTCAATCCGCTTTATACATTCTCAGTAATTCGTTTCTGTTCTGTTTTTTTTCTCTTTAACACCTTCGCAACGTTGCACGCGTGTGTGTGCGGCCTACCATGGTCTACAAGGCAGCATTGTGCGCATGGGTGTGTGACCGTTTTTTTGCAATTTTTTTTTCGTCACATGTTTTTCGATCCATCGGACATGACAGCCTGTTTTTATATACAGCTCAAAACAATTGAAAGGCCACTTGGAAATTCTCTCGCTATTTCACTACAGAACGGAAACAACCCAAAACAATGCTTTCGAACTTTATTCAGCCATTAATCAAAACACCAATGACACAGATTAATGACAAAATTGATTTGAACAGCATGTTTTGTCACTTTCAAATCCACTACCCACCTTTTCAAAAGTCAGAACGCCAGAGATATACACAAAAACACAGTCAGTAACGCGTGTGTCCGCCATTTGCGTGGATGCACGCGATGCACCCTTTTTCCTCATGGATTGAGTCAGAGTCCTCAGAGTCAACTGGGGTATTGCCTGCCACTCCTGCTCAAGGAACTGGAACAGCTGGTTGAGGTCAACTGGCGGGGGGGGTGATTGCTTCGAAGTCGCGCCGCCCAGCACGTCCCATAGGTGCTCGTTTGGATTAAGGTCCGGTGAGCAGGCTGGCCAGTCCATGTGGATCACGTGTTTGCTGCTGAAAGAAAGTTGTTGACGACTCGAGCCCTTGTGAGGTCTGGCGTTGTCGTCTTGAAGTACCGCGCGCCTGGTCCAATAGCTTGCAGCGCTGGCAGCACAAGGGGCTGCAGGATGCCATCCCTGTAGCCCCACACCGTTGAGGTTGCCTTGCACCATGTGCAGGGGGGGTTCCATGCCATGCCTCCCCACACCATTATGGATCCACCACCATAGCGATCACGCTCGCTCACGAGACCATCGTGATAGCGTTCTCTTTGCCGCCGCCAGACACGGTTCCTGCCGTCATGAAATGATAAGGCAAAGCGGGACTCGTCAGTAAACAATACTCTTGCCCACTGATCTCTGGTCCATGCTAAGTGACGCTGGGCCCAAGCCAAACGAGCAGCACGGTGAGCTGGTGTCAGGACAGGACGGACGGCTGGTCGTCTTGAGCGCAGGTGTGCCTCTCTCAACCGGTTCCGAATGGTCTGGTCACTGACGGTGACATTGCTGGCTGCTTGCAGCTGCCCCCTGAGTGTGTCGGAAGTGGCCGTTCTCTGCCTCAGAGCCGACAGGACAAAAACCTGTCCTGCTGCCTGGAGGTGGACCTTGGGCGTCCTGGACGTCTTCGCTCAGCAACACTTCCTGTCTGGTTGAAGCGGTCTCTCAAAGTCTGAATGACTGAATGAGCGACTGACAGTCGACGACGACCAACCTCTTGCACCCCCACGCCCTCCTGAAGCCACGCAATTGCCCGCCCTTGGTCATCTGACTCAGTCGTTGTCTCCGAGGCATGGTTGCAAAAGTGCCGTAAACGCAGGCATAAATGCCCACCAGTCTCTCAAAACTGGCTGACCTGTGTTCAGATAAGACATGGGTTGCACGTGCATTGCAGTATTCCTGCAGTTCAGATGTGCTCTGTTGCACAGGCCTGTTTGATTGCACACCCTTTTTTTTTCGTGCAGTATGTGCACATTTCAGTTCACCGCTGTGATGTGCATGACACAAACTGAGTTGATTTCTGATCAAATTCAAGTTGACTGATCAGGCATGCAACCAAATTCAGTAAGTTTTTGGGTGGGTGCAGTGCCGTGTTATTGGAAAAAATAAAGTCAAACAAGGTACCCTAAAAAGTGGTAGTGGCCTTTCAATTGTTTTGAGCAGTATAGATCGATCCACGGACATGTGGCATGTTTTATAGATCGATCCACGGACATGTGACATGTTTTATAGATCGATCCATTGACATGTGGCATGTGTTTTACAGATCGATCCATTTTTTACATGTGACATGTGACATGTTTCACAGATCGATCCATTGACATGTGACATGTTTTCACAGATCGATCCATTGATATGTGGCATGTTTGACAGGTTGATCCTTTGAAGTGTGTAATATTTTACAGATCGATCCATTGACATGTGTCATGTTTTACAAATCGATCCATTGACGTGTGGCACGTTTTACAGGTCCGTCCACCACCATGCAGCATGCCACGTAGTACAAGGACCCAGCCCTTTTCTTTTGCATTATATGGCATAACAGCGACCAACTTTACTTCTATGTTCCCGGTACTTTTGTGCATGGCAACAATGCAAAGTTTAAACTTCCGAGAAGTAAGTGCAGGCACAAAACCCGAATCATTTCAATAGTCTTCTTCTTTCCTTTTGTGCCCACGATCTTGGATGATCATTCTGGCACATAATAGTGACTCGGACACAGACAACATTTACAGAACATAAAGGCTACCAGACTAAACAGGTCACACTCCGTTAAAGAAGGCTGCTCACTGTGTGCGTAGCTTTCGTCGGCAATCAGGCCGACTACTTCAGCGCAACTGCTGGGCTGAGAACTGGATTCAGTGCGCACCGCCGTTAGCGAACTCACGACAATGCGACTGAGTGAGTGAGGAGTCCACCGATGGCAGGTTGCGTCGGCCCCGGTCGCGGTTAAGGGTGGGGTTCCTGGCGGCGATGTGGACTGCCTCCTTTGCTCCCTCTGGGGACCATCTTGCTTCTCTGTCGAGCACATTGCAAGTTGTCCTTTTTCAAATTGAGGTTGGGTGTGGGTCAGATGTTCACCCACTGGAGAGGACTCACGTTTGTGATCCTTTAGTCTCTTGTGCAGGTTGCGCCCAGTTTCACCAATGTAACTATGGTCACAGTCCTGGCAGTCTATCTTGTATATCACCCCTGATTTCGGCTTCAGTGACGCCGCTGACGTACGGTATGGAGACACGCCCTCTCGAAGGGGTTTGACGTTTAGTATGATTTTTTGCTTGCCCCCCCCCCCCCCCCCCCCCCCCCCCCCCCCCCCGGGATATCCCAGGCCCATTCTGGTATCCCGATATACTTAGCACTTTCTTGATGTGCTGCACCTCTTCTTCCCTAGCGGTGTCAGTGGAGCAGATGGTCTTCGCTCGGTGGGTGAGGGTGCGAATAACTCCCAGCTTGTGCTCCAGTGGCTGGTGACTGTCAAATTGCAAATACTGGTCTGTGTGGGTCGGCTTTCTGTAGACGGAGAAGGCGAGGCCTGTCTCTGTCCGGGTAATGCAGGTGTCCAACAACACGATACTGCCGTTCTCTTCTTCCTCATAGGTGAACTTGATGGCAGGGTGTGTTGGTTATTGAGATGGATCGTGAAGTCTTCGACCGCCGATCTTTTTAGTACAGTCATGGTGTCGTCCATGTAGCAGCCCCAGTAGCGAGGAGGGGTGTGGAACGATGCCAAGGCTTTCTCCTCGAAGTCTTCCATAAAGAGGTTAGCTTCAATAGGACTCACAGGGGACCCCATGGCTGCACCCTCGGTCTGTTTACAGAACATCTTTCATATTCTCACCATCGTCATTCTTGTGAGTATTTTCCTTATTATCATGAAAAGGCTTGTTGTTGTCAATACCACAACCAATTCACTCATCAACAAGAGAACGCGCGGCTCGTCCATACCGCCCCCCCCCCCCCCCCCCCCTCCCCTCACCCCCCCCCCCCCCCGAATAAAAAAAAAAAAAAAAAAAAAAAAAAAAGAAAGAAACACAACGTCCGCCTGCATGACTAGTAAATCAACCCTAATACCGCAAACTCAACGACCGAAACACTCCACAATTCGCCACCTTCCAAATCTGACAGCCACGTGTATAATAATGTCTGGCGGTCAGCTATTCTTTTGAAGCCGTTCGTGTTCTTGGCACCACCCCCTGTGTGCGTTTACACCTGGGCAGCGTGGAACTTTGGCAACACCATTCTTTGGGCTTCTCTCCTGATTGGTGCCGAGTCCTCGGAGCGGCAGGAGCATCCTTCGTCCCGCACAAGGTCTGGGCGATTCCTCAGGGTTTGCGGAGATTGTTGAGGGGGTTGTCACGTAGTCTTGCGAATTGGTTGGTGGGACGATTGAGGGGGTGTCACGTCATGTCATTCGTTGGTTTGGTGGAATGATTGAGGGGGGTGTCACGTGATGTCATTCGTTGGTTGTGAGACGATTGAGGGGGGTGTCACGTCATGCCATTCGTTGGTTGGTGGAATGATTGAGGGGGTGTCACGTCGTGTCATTCGTTAGTTGGTAGAATGATTGAGGGGGGTGTCACGTCGTGTCATTCGTTGGTTGGTGGAATGATTGAGGGGGCGTCACGTCGTGTCATTCGTTGGTTGTGTGAGACGATTGGGGGGGGGGGGGGGGGGGGGGGGGGGGGAGGGGGTCATATCATTCGTTCGTTGATGGAATGATGATGGGGGGGGGGGTCGTGTCATTCGTTGGTTGTGAGACGATTTGGGTTGGGGGGGGGGGGGGGGGGGGGGGGGGGGGGGGGGGGGGGGGGGGGGGGGGTTTACGTCATATCATTCGTTCGTTGATGGAATGATGAGGGGGTGTCACGTCGTGTCATTCTTTAGTTGGCGGAATGATTGAGGGGATGTCACGTCGTGTCATTCTTGAGTTGGTGGAATGGATGATTGAGGGGATGTCACGTCGCGTCATTCTTTAGTTGATGGGATGATTGAGGGGATGTCACGTCATGTCATTCGTTGGTTGATGGGATGATTGAGGGGGTGTCACGTCATGCCATTCGTTGGTTGATGGGATGATTGAGGGGGGTGTCACGTCATGTCATTCGTTGGTTGATGGGATGATTGAGGGGGTCACGCCATTCATTCGTTGGTCACGTCATGCTATTCGTTGGTTGATGGGATGATTGAGGGGGTGTCACGCCATGTCATTTCGTGGTTGATGGTTTGATTGAGGGGGTGTCACGTCATGTCATTTGTTGGTTGATGGTTTGATTGAGGGGGTGTCACGTCATGTCATTTGTTGGTTGATGGTTTGATTGAGGGGGGTGTCACGTCATGTCATTCGTTGGTTGTGACACGATTGGCGGGGGGGGGGGGGGGGGGGGGGTCACGTCATGTCATTTATTGGTTGGTGAGACCGCCAAGAGAAGGAGGACGGGGGCGGGGGGTGCGGTTCCTATGTCTGTAAGAGTGTCGGGTCGTGACGTTTTGGTTGGTACTGTGACTACGAGGCTACGTCACATGACTCTTTGCTTGGTAAGATGATTGAGGGCGTCACGTGGTGTATTTCGTCACATATGACTGTGTTGGTCAGTAGGATGAAAGAGAATGTTGTGTGATTCTTTGGCTGGTGAGATGACCAACGGTGTCGCATTGTGTCATGGCTTGTTTGGAAGACTTACTTTAGATGATAAGCTGGATGTTAATGCAAATACTCAATTTATCTACAAAAATGTAGAATATTTAGAATATACTGTCCTCAGAAACTTCGGTCTCTCGCTGTCAAAAAGGACTTCTTAAATATGTGTTATCAGTGTTGTCTTTGGCTTTTTTTATGCTGGTTTGGAAATCTTTGCGTGAAAAACAAAAACATTTTAACCAGAGTGGTGAATACATGTGGAAAGATTACTGTAAATAATCAAGAACAGCTAGATAAATTGTATGAATGTCAAGTCACACAAAAAGCTGTGAACATTGCCGCCGACAGTTCTCATGTTCTTTAAAAAAAAAAAAAAAAAAAACTACTTGGACGAAGATTCCAAATTCCAAAATCTAAAACAATTAGAACTAAAAAAACGGTTTTGTTCCCAGTTCCATCGAAGCACTGAATCATAACTAAACTTTCAATAAGATCCGGTTCAAAAAGTTTGTTATATATATATATATATATATATATATATTATATATATATATATATATATATATATTATATATATATATATATATATAGAGAGAGAGAGAGAGAGAGAGAGAGAGAGAGAGAGAGATGTGTGTGCGTGTGTGTGTGTGTGTGTGTGTGTATGTGTGTGTGTGTGTGTGTGTGTGTGTGTGTGTGTGTGTGTGTGTGTGTGTGTGTTATTCTGTGTGTGCGAGTCGGTGGGTGGGTGGATGGGTGGGTGTAATACGTAATTTGTGATTTGTTGTTTTTATGGCCACTTCAATTTCTCTTTGGGAGATAATAAAGTGTTCTTGACTTGACTTGACTTGACTTGACTTGACTTGACTTGCCTTAAGGAGAGGTAGAAGCGAAGGAAAGGGGCGGGGTGGCGTCGTGCCATTCCTTGGCTGGTGGGCAGACTGAGAGGATTCACGTGCTGTCATCCTGTGTTCTGTGGGACTGCTGTGCGGAGCCGGGCCACGTGCCCGCTGTTTGGTCGGTGCCAGAATGGCCTGTGCTGGCCGCACTGTGGTATGTTTCACATATCAGTCCATTCCCACACTGTGGTGTGTCTCACACATCAGTCCATTCCCACACTGTGGTATGTCTCACACATCAGTCCATTCCCACACTGTGGTGTGTCTCACACATCAGTCCATTCCCACACTGTGGTGTGTCTCACACATCAGTCCATCCCCACACTGTGGTGTGTCTCACACATCAGTCCATTCCCACACTGTGGTGTGTCTCACACATCAGTCCATTCCCACACTGTGGTGTGTCTCACACATCAGTCCATTCCCACACTGTGGTATGTCTCACACATCAGTCCATTCCCACACTGTGGTATGTCTCACACATCAGTCCATTCCCACACTGTGGTATGTCTCACACATCAGTCCATCCCCACACTGTGGTATGCCTCACACAGCAGTCCACTCCCACACTGTGGTATGCCTCACACAGCAGTCCATTCCCACAGTGTGGTATGTCTCACACATCAGTCCATTCCCATGTGGCACGGTTTACGGATCAGTCTACTCTGACCTGTTATGGGCTTACGGATCCGTCACACACAAATGCCGTGAGGCATGTTATACAGATCAACCCAAACAAAAGTGCCACATGGCCTGTTTCGCATACCAGTTAACACAAATTACCGTGAGGCATGGTTTACAGATCAATCCACACACACAACTGCTGCGTGGCATATCTTACAGACCAGTCAACAGACTGCCATCTGACATGCTTACAGATCAATCGGCACACACCGCTCTCTTGTGGCATGTTTATTTAAAAAAAAAAAAATCAATCAGCACGCTATTGCTATGTTGCACGTTTACAGATCAATCCACCGACGACGGTCACGTGGTGTGGTCTACAGATTAGACCATAAACAACTGCATTGTGATATGTCCTACAAAGCTGTTATGTGACAATGTCTTACATATAAAATCACACATAAATGGAAGGTGTGGCTGATTCATAGATGCTCACAGTCACAATGTAAACAATCCACACAACTCAGTCCACAAAGAAGGGCAACATTACATCTGTTACAAAGCCATCTACAGGTACCTACAGTGTGACATTCCAACAGATCAGTAGGCATCCCCTTGCAATGTGGCATGTCCCGCAAATCTGCCTGCATCGTGCTGCAAGGCGATAAGTCAAATACACCAGTCTGCAGTCTGCTGCAAAGTGATAAATCAAATACACCAGTCTGCAGTCTGCTGCAAAGTGATAAATCAAATACACCAGTCTGCAGTCTGCTGCAGGGCGATAAGTCAAATGCACCAGTCAGCAGTCTGCTGCAGGGAGATAAGTCAGATACACCTGTCTGCAGTCTGCTGCAGGGAGATAAGTCAGATACACCAGTCTGCAGTCTGCTGCAGGGCGATAAGTCAGATACACCAGTCAGTAGTCTGCTGCAGTATGCCATGCCATGTTCAACAGACCCACTCGCACCTCTTGCAATGTGATATGTCCCACAGATAGATCTGCATCCTACTGCAATGTATCATGTCCCACAGATAGATCTGCATCCTACTGCAATGTATCATGTCCCACAGATAGATCTGCATCCTGCTGCAATGTATCATGTCCAACAGATAGATCTGCATCCTGCTGCAATGTATCATGTCTCACAGATAGATCTGCATCCTGCTGCAATGTATCATGTCTCACAGATAGATCTGCATCCTACTGCAATGTATCATGTCCAACAGATAGATCTGCATCCTGCTGCAATGTATCATGTCTCACAGATAGATCTGCATCCTGCTGCAATGTATCATGTCTCACAGATAGATCTGCATCCTGCTGCAATGTGGTATGTCCTACACATCAGTTTGCATCCTGCTGCAATGTGGAATGCACCTATTTCAGGGTATCGAAAAATAAGAACATTAATGATGATCAAAACGAAATAAATATAATCTCAATAAAAAGACACACACACACACACACACACACACACACACACACACACACACACACACACACACACACACATGTACGCACGCACGCAGGCATGCACGCATGCGCGCACATGGAGAGAGAGAGAGAGAGAGAGAGAGAGAGAGAGAGAGAGAGAGATGGAGAGAGAGGAGAGAGAGAGAGAGAGAGACAGAGAGAGAGAGAGAGGTCGGAGAGGAGGGAGAGAGGAGAGAGGACAGAGACAGAGACAGAGAGGTCTTTTAAAGCAAAATAGATCCATTTTGCTATACGAAAATGTAAAATGCCTCAATTTACACATCTCGTTGGTCAGTCAGTGTGACTCGTGTGACGACTTCCTACCCTGAAGCTGGACTAATGAGCGCATTGAGTGAACAGATGGGATAACCAGTTTTGCCAGATCCAAACTGCCCCTCAGATGGAGCCTCACCGTTGACAATACAAATCGAGCAATGTGGAGTCCCCTTAACTCACCTCAACTCAGTTGGCGTGATCGCTGGATGAGGCCAGTCGGCAAACACGAATCGCACAGTGTGGCATTGCCTTAACCCGGCTCCCCCTTCACGAATTGCACAGTGTGACATAGCCTTAACCCTCCCCCCCCCCCCCCTCCCCCTTTTCATGCTGCATTGTTCCACGTAGTGGCAGGGAACGGCAGGAAAGGGTTGGCAGTGCCGCAAACAACAAACAATAACGGTTCACATCACTCAGCTCTGAGTTCAGGGCCTGGTCAAGGACTGGTCAAGCACCAGCTCTCGTCACACTTGTATAGAAGTCAGCATGCAACCTTGCTCCCGCCGATCCCCCCCCCCCCCCCCCCCCACCCCCCCCCCCCCCCGCCCCCAGCTCCCCATCGGGTGGGCCCCCCTGTTTCAGTACCCCCCCCCCCCCCCTGCCCCCCCCAATTCTGTACCCATACGTCCTAGTTCTGACATAACACCCTTGACCCCGTCCTTTTTTTTTTTTTTTCTTCCCCCCCCCCCGCTCTGTCTTTCCCCCCCCCCCCCTACCCCCCCCCCCCCCCCCCCCCCCCCCCCCCCTTTTTTTTTTTTTTTTCGGAGCTTTCTTTTAAAATTTCCCCCCCCCCCCCCCCCCGTCCCCCCCCCTTTTTTTTTTTTTTTCCTTGTTATTGATGTCCTTTGAATTGTAATCGGGCGTTAGCCAAGAGCCCCCCCCCCCCCCCCCCCCCCCCCCCCCCCCCCCCCGCTTGGTGTACCCCAGATGCCCCTTTACCCCCTACCCCCCGCCCCACGTGCGCGCGAGTGTGTGCATGTGTGTGTGTGTGAATGCGTGGTGTGTGTGTGTGTGTGTGTGTGCCCCCCCCCCCCACCCCCCTGTGTTTGTGTGTGTGTCTGATGGCCCGTCTTCTGTTCACCCCCCCCACCCCCTTACCCCCCACCCCGCAGATGAGAGAGAGAGAGAGAGAGGAGAGAGATTTTTCCAGCAGACGGAGGCGATTGCACTTTCAAAAGCTATGGATCCCCGCTGCTCTTCTGAAATGACTGAGACTGACCATGAAGGCTCTTTCTGCCGTTCCTTGGACATCAATTTTCCTGCACAGGGTTTTTTGGCTGAACATCAGAAATCTGATTGCTTTCTGTGTTGTCACTCAATGTTGTTGTTTTTCTTAGTGGACAATTTTTCACTCTTGTTTTTTTTTTCTCACAGATTCTTTTAAAATTTTTTTTCCCCGTTACAATGTATGTCTTTTTTTTTTTTTTTTCCTTGTTGATGTTCCTTTTGAATTGTAATCGGGCGATTAGCAAGCCGAAACGGTACACGTTGATCAGATTACACTTTAGGTGCCCAGTCTGCATTGTTTGCCCAGATGGTCTTTAAGTGTGTGCGTGCGCGCACGTGCGCGCGAGTGTGTGCATGGTGTGTGTGTGTGTGTGTGTGTGTGTGTGTGTGTGCGCGTGTGTGTGTGTGTGTGTGTGTGTGTGTGTGTGTGTGTGTCTGAAGGCCGTCTTCTGTCATCATGTTAAGCCAACTTAATTCCCACACGCGCAGAGAGAGAGAGAGAGAGAGAGAGGAGAGAGAGAGAGAGAGCGAGAGAGAGAGAGAGAGACAGGAGAGAGAGAGAGTCTGCAGACGGAAAATTGCCATCCCCAAAAGCCATGAGATCAAACCATCCGAAACGACATGAGATCAAACCATCCGAAGGCTCTCCTGCCGTTCAAAGGACATCAATATTTTCCGTGCACAGGGAAAAAATAATGGCTGAACATAACTAGAGAAATATGATTGCCTCTTGAGCTCTGTCACTCAAAGACAGCATTGATCTTGTCTGTATGAAAGATTTCACCTGGATTCACTCAAAGACAGTAATGATCTTGTTTGTATGAAAGATTTCACCTGGATTCACTCAAAGACAGTAATGATCTTGTTTGTATGAAAGATTTTCATCTTGATTTTAAACAGAAAAGAAACTCGGTTAGAAAACAAATTGTATTTATTTTACCTCTGTCTTTGGCATACACATTTCAAGATGTATGTCAGACTACACTATTCATTGAATAGATCTGCTCCGGGGGAACTTACGGGAAGACAACGCTTGTCGTTCCGTTGTAAACAGATTGATTGTTTCTCAGTTTATTAGGCAAACAGATTATCGAATAAGTCGATAATTCTGAAGCGCACCAGAATAAGGATAGGGGTTTTGAATGTCTGCATTGCAGGTGCCCCAGGCACAGCGCTTCGTACCCATACTATAGCATTGCAGGTGCCCCAGGCACACCGCCTCGTACCCATACTATAGCATTGCAGGTGCCCCAGGCACAGCGCCTCATACCCATCTACTATAGCACTGCAGGTGCCCCAGGCACAGCGCTTCATACCCATACTATAGCATTGCAGGTGCCCCAGGCACACCGCCTGATACCCATACTATAGCATTGCGGGTGCCCAGGCACACCGCCTCGTACCCATACTATAGCTTTGCAGGTGCCCCAGGCACACCGCCTCGTACCCATACTATAGCACTGCAGGTGCCCCAGGCACAGCGCCTCATACCCATACTATAGCACTGCAGGTGCCCCAGGCACAGCGCCTCATACCCATACTATAGCACTGCAGGTGCCCCAGGCACAGCGCCTCGTACCCATACTATAGCACTGCAGGTGCCCCAGGCACAGCGCCTCATACCCATACTGTAGCATTGCAGGTGCCCCAGGCACACCGCCTCGTTACCATACTATAGCATTGCAGGTGCCCCAGGCACAGCGCCTCATACCCATACTGTAGCAGGAAACCCCAGGCACAGCGCCTCGTACCCATACCATAGCATTGCAGGTGCCCTAGGCACAGTGCCTCATACCCATATTGTAGCAGGTGCCCCAGGCACAGCGCCTCATACCCCTACTATAACAATGCAGGTGCCCTAGGCACAGCGCCTCGTACCCATACAATAGCATTGCAGGTACCCCAGGCACAGCGTCTCATACCCATACTGTAGCAGGTTGCCCCAGGTACAGCGCCTCGTACCCATACTATAGCATTGCAGGGTGCCCCAGGCACAGCGCCTCGTACCCATACTATAGCATTGCAGGTGCCCCAGGCACAGCGCCTCATACCCATACTGTAGCATTGCAGGTGCCCCAGGCACAGCGCCTCATACCCATACTGTAGCAGGTGCCCCAGGCACAGCGTCTCAATCGGCATTTTCTGCCTCTGATTAAACTGCTGACTGCTGTGGCACAGTTGTGTTGGAGTGCCCACCAGCGACGTCTGTCCAATGAACACGGCGGGGCTCACTCTCGCTGAACAGAGGACTAACACGGATGACCTTCTTTGTAGATTTCCGAACATTGCCTTTTCACGTGTAAGACAGCCCTCAGAGAGAGAGAGAGAGAGAGAGAGAGAGAGAGAGAGGACAGAAAAACCTGTTCATTTAAAACCACCTGTTGTTCCTATCCCCCCCCCCTCCCCCCCCCCACCTCACCTGTTAATTAACCCAGTTGTACTGTCCCAAAAACTCTGTCCACCGCACGCCCCCCCCCCCCCCCCCCACCCCCTCGCTTTTCCCTCCCCCATCATCGCCCTCTCGCTAACCATGACCACCACCTCTCCCTCCTTTCCACGCCCCCCCCCCCTCCCTCCCCCTTCCTTCCCTCCCTCTTCCCACACTGCCCTAGCGACATGGTCCGTGACACGGCCGTCTGACAGTTACATCCTCCCCACCCACCTAGTGGAAGGACGGACTTTTTCCCACGCGTGCGTGGCGACAGTCTTCTCACATTTCTCACGCCTCACTGACCATGCCTCGCGTTTCACGTGCCAGGACCGCGCGGACGTGCGTTCAGTCAGACACTACTTTTTCCAACGTTTGGCTACGTTTGACTGCAGGTGTTGTTCAGGCGTACGCTACTTTTCCTTACTTTTCACTACTTTTCGCTACGTTTGACTACAGACTGACCACAGACATCGTTCAGCCAAACACTACCTGTTCCTACTTGTTACTATGTTTGACTGTGAATATTCTTCAGCCAAACGCCACATTTTCCTAATGTTTATTACGTTTCACCATAGATTTCGTCCAATCCAAAAAATTCCTTTCTTACTTTTATGCTGCGTTTGACTGACTACTGGTGTCGTTCTGCCGAGCGCTACCTTTTCCCTACTTTTTCTATGTTTGACTACAGGTGTCGTTGGTCTGAACAGTACCTTTTCCTGTGTCATTCTGCCGAACACTTCATTTTTGTACTACCAGTTCTTATAGAACAGGGAGTATTTCCAATGGGAACGAAGAAATGTTCTCTGTTGTGGTGTGTGTGTGTTCCGTGGTCAAAATGTGTTCCACTCGCTCCAGACAAAACTACTGGGCCGATCTTTGAAAAATTTGTAGGTATTTTCATTATGGGCTCACGGATGATGCCTGATGTGTCGTTTTTACCTTTGACAGCCGTTAGTAACGGCCATCACGTTACTTTTCCTTCATTATGGAATATCTCAGAAAGTACTAGGCCGATCTTCTTTCTGAAAATTTTGTAGGCAAGTCATTATGGGTCACGGATGACGGGCCGATGTTTACCAGAAATAGCCGCTACTAACGACTATACCGGCCCCCAAACGGTGCTTCCTCTTTATGGAATGTCCTCAAGCGTATTCAAGATAAACTGGGAGTACATTAAAATGCTTTGCATCTTGTTTTTTCTCTTCGTTTTGCTACTTTTGATCGCATATTTCGTTCAGCTGAACACTTCCTATCTTTTCCACCCTTTTCTTGTGCTCCATTTCACTGCATGTATTGTTTAGATTTTTTTTTTTCTTCTATTTCTGCTATGTATTTGCTATATTTGACTTCATCCGTCGATCATTTTACTCAAATCAACTTCTGGTAGGTTCAAATAAAGAAGTAACTAAATACATGTGCTGGTATGGGTCACCTCTTTCACAGTCTGCGATGTTACAACACACTGGCTTCTATACGAACCAGAGGATGTGAATGTTTATGGTGTACACCAACGGGGAGAAGCATCATTACAACACATTGGCTTCTATACGAACCAGAGGATGTGTTCATGGTGTACTGCATGGGGAAAAGCATTAGCATGTTGGAAAAGACCTCTAGATCTTAGCGATATCAATGAATCTATTCTATTGAAGATTTGGGTGGATTTGAAATGGAATGAGTCTGAGTCGGTAGGACGATTAGCTTTCTTCAGCGCAAGGTAGGCTTTGAATGAAACACCTACCTTGCGCTGAAGAGATCAAAGCTAAGTGACAAACTCGTTCATTTTCGTTGTCCTATTTGTTTGTGTCTTGCCTGAAAAAGACCTAAAGGGTCGAAACGCGTCGTGTTTTGTCTTGTGACTCGTTTGTCCACGTTTCTCTTGGCGGTTCGCTAACATTTATATAAGATTTCTCCAATTTATGAGTTAAACAGTCTTACAAATTATTGGAAACAAATCACTTTGTCGATGTGAAAAAGCTACATAAAAATGCACCAGTTTCAGTCTAGTTTCAAGTGGCAGTATAGCTTCGTTTACTGGTATAGTTTCACATGCACAATGTCTCTTTAATATCAAGGTCACTTTTAATCTTAAAATGTTGGGGGTGGGGGGGGGGGGGGGGGGGGGGGGGGGTTATAACATCGTGTAAAGAAGACCCCAGAAAGCGACATGAAAATGTTCGTAAACATAATGTACTCTCTTAAATATATACACAAGAAAAAACCATTTTGAAAGCAGTTACAAAAGAGTTTACTCTCAAATCAGTTAATCAGTGAAGACGAAACGCGCATACACAGAGAAAAAAAAAAATGGAGAAAACGGGTAGATTTGCATTGTGTTAGGAAGTGTGTCACACCTTATATACGCACACGTGTATGGGCCTAAGTACTTTATGAGTGCAATATGGTTTATTTCGAAATCGGTTCAATCATAACACAAACTGCACTTCACATCAGCACACCCAGACGACCTCCAGACTTGAAAGCAAACACACCAAAAATCTTAATCACATGCTAGTAGAATTAGAACCAGTACCAGCGCAAGAGTTACTGCTTAAAAAACAACAAAGAAACACGCAAACAAACAACAGAGCGCATAGCATTTCCATTTCCATGTAAAGTGGCCATGAACTGTCAGGCCATTTTAACCTCCCAGGCTCGACCTCATGTGACAGCCTTGCTATGACCGCTGTGGTCTGTTCAGCTATAAACAGCATGAATTGGAAAAGGGGTGGGCGGAATCCAACCCTGTGTCCTGGATGAAGAGATATTTAAAAAACTCCATCAACTGAGTACTGTGTATATTCAGAGTTTTGTGAGCACCTTCCTGAATCTGACCAATAGGTCGACTTCCATTGCCGACCATAAAAAACAATGGCGTCTTGCTCCGGTCAAAATAACGCAAGAATGCACAAAGGAAACCTTCGGGTTGTTTGTTGCCACGTTTTATCCAACAACTGACTTTTAATGCATTAAGGTGGTGTTTTTTTCTTCAGTGCTTCTAATACAGACCCTTTGAAATAACCTCAGCATCTTCAACCCAAACAGAATGGTGATGGATCCTCTGAAACATCCTCACCATCTTCAACACAAACACGAATGGTGACGGGCCCGTTGAAACATCCTCAGCATCTTCAACCCAAATTGAATGGTGACGGGCCCGTTGAAAACACTCAGCATCTTCAACCCAAATTGAATGGTGACGGGGGGGTTGACGGGTTTCTCTCTGTGCCGTTGGCAATGTTTTCTTTTGCGAGGTATGGCTGGGCCGGATCGGTCCGCTGATTTTGCGTCAGTGATCGCTGACAGACGGACGGACAAACAAACAAAACACAGCAAAGAGATGCGGATGGGTACCTGGCCTTATTCACGTATCTGAATGAATGGCGTTCACAGCAGCATTGCCATACACCCACAGTACCAAGTGCCGTATGACATATTTGCAGCCTCTATTCAAGAAAAGTCGTGTTTGTTTGCAAAAGACATAAGGGTTACATGTTCAGCTGTTAACAAAAGACAAAAACAAACAACAACAACAACAAAAATCTGTATGGACTAAAGTCAGACAGGAAACTTTTTTTTTTTTTTTTTAGTTTAGCTTAGTAATTATATTCCACAATATTTTAACCCATGCACTTTAAATAGCAACGTTCTGTGACTGCTCTCAACCGTAAAAAAAATAACAACGTCATGTCATGCCTCCCCCTCCACACACCCCCCCCCCCCCCCCACCTCTTCCCTCCCGGTTGCGTGTGGGATCCAACGTCAACACACTCTCTCAGACTGAATTAGACGCATTGCATGATAGAATGGGTAGGAGGCTGACGGGGGGGGGGGGGGGGGGGGGGGGGGGGGGGGGGGGGGAGGGGGGGATAGGAGGGAGAAGGGAAGAAAGGTGGTAGGTGGTAGGTGGGATGGGGATGGAGATAGGGATGGGGGTGAGTGGGGGGGGGGTGGGGGGGGGGGGGGGGCACTATAGCACTGGAGATCATACAACTGTTCTGGTGTCAGGAAATCCGGCATGTGTGAAACGTCATTTTCACCTGAGCGACCATTGGCGGGTAGGAGTGATGCAACTCACCGTTCGAACCAGCTTCGTCCTGCCGGTTTACTACCGTTGGTGTCGGAGCGTGAGCGGCTCCATAAAGCCCCGCCAAGTGGCCCTCCGTTTGAGGACCGAGTTCTGCCGATTGTTGACTGGGAAGCAAGTGTCAAAACCTCTTCCAAGTTTACAACGCCGACTTCATTTTAAGGCTGAAATGACTGTTGACCAGCTTTTGCTGGTTGTCTGCGTATGTCTATGTTTATGACACCCTCGAGTGAAAGTTATTGTGTTATTGCAGGTAGTCATAACGTCTGAGTTCAAAGAAAAAAAAAAGGCAAACTCACACACACACACACACACACACACACACACACACACACACACACACACGTGAAAAAAAACTATGTTTTATCTTGTGAATCGTTTGTTCATGTTTGGTGGACACAGTACTAAATTGAAAAAAAGAAAGATTTATTTGTCCAGCAAAAATGACAACTCTGTGTGTGTGTGTGTGTGTGTGTGTGTGTGTGTGTGTGTGTGTTTTTGTTTCATTCGACTCTCTTCTTTGGAATCTGTCTTTCTGTGCAATTTGTTGCTGGGTAGGTATAACTGACTGACGAGGTGAGCCCCCCCCCCCCCCCCCCCCCCCCCCCCCCCCCCCCCCCCTCGAGCTCTGCACGACATACATTAAATAGCCACGATCCTGTACGATGCTTAGCTACAAAAAGTTGAAAACAAAATGAGGCAGGGAACTGTAAACAATAAACAAGTAGGGTAACTCTTGCTCCCATAAGAAAACCTAACTGAGAGTGACTTTTATTCAAGACCGGCACAGCCTTTTAAACTTGAACAAAGTCAGACAAATAACAAAGACGAACAATCTAATAGTGGGGGAAAATCAAGCGCAGGCCAACAACCCCTCAGTCATCACAGTAATGACTACGATGGTTCCCTCATGCAGCTAGTGAAGAGTTTTTAATATTTATAGTATATATTCTTATTTTTATGTTCCCATTTTTTCTTCTTCCCCCTCTTCCCCCCCCCCCCCCCCCCCCCCCCCCCCCCCCCCCCCCCCCCCCTAAGGTCAAATCTTTGCCAAGTCATTACTACGATGATGACGGAGGGTTTGTTGGTCTGCGCTTGTTTTTCCCCCACTATTAGATTGTTCGTCTTTGTATTTGACTTTATTCAAGTTTTAAAAGGGTGTGCCAGTCTTGAATAAAAGTTGCTCTGTGTTAGTTTCTTTATGGGAGCAAGAGTTACTCTCCTTGTTTATTGTTCATTAGGTACAAAAAAGTAAACGGGCGCGGTTTTGCCTTGAGGTCATCCTGATCTGAACACCAGCTTTCCCTTCGAGGGACGGGCAATTATGGGCCGACCCACTTTCGCCCCGTGCAAATTCGCCCCGGAAATAAAATAACGATTTTATGAGTTCGGCATCGCATCCGTGAAAAAAAAGAGGGGCAAGATCTGTAAAAGGATGAGTTTTCTCCCTCTTCATCAGAAAATGGTTTAAATCATCACGGAGACTGCTGTGCTCTCTCTCTCTCTCTCTCTCTCTCTCTCTCTCTCTCTCTCTCTCTCTCTCTCTCTCTCTCTGTGTGTGTGTGTGTGTGTGTGTGTGTGTGTGTGTGTAAGTGAAGTAATAATGATTAAATTATGTGTTTAAAGAGGGACTAAGCGTAAACATTTACATTCGCACCACTGTGAAAACTTTTGACCGTTAGGTGAAAAGTCCACGAGGCGAAAGTCCACGACCGTCACCACCCAAAGACCGCCCTCCTCTCCCCCCCTTCCCCCCTTACTCCGACAGTGGATGGGCCTTCAGACAATAACCATGACGTCAGGGAGCGAGACTGTTCATAAGAAGCTTGCCCAGAGAGGGGAGGATGAAGGGAATCGGAGCAAGCAGAGGTGGGAGATACAAGTGTGTGTGTGTGTGTGTGTGTGTGTGTGTGTGTGTGTGTAGAAAGGAGACGGGGGGAGGGATGTGTGTGTGTGTGTGTGTGTGTGTGTGTGTGTGTGTGTGTGTGTGTAGAAGGGAGACGGGGGGGGAGTGTGTGTGTGTGTGTGTAGTGTGGGAGTGTGGGGGAGGGAGACGGGGGAGGGGGGGGGGGGGGTGGGTGTCACCGTTTCTGTTTACCCGTTTTCTAGTCCACAATGTCGCAGAAAATGGAAGATATGGATTTCAAATCTTCTCGTTTAGCCGTGTTCGAAGTTATTGCCGCCTACACTTTACTATCACCCCAAACATACTGATAAAACTGATATCTAAATACAGATGGGAACGGGAAAAGGTGGGGGGGGAGAGGGGTGTGACTTAGGAGACCGAGACAGAGAGTAGTAGAAAGACAGTGGGGGTGCAAACACGGTGCTCGTGGTAAGCTGAAATCTGCAGCTTCAGAAATGGATGGGCCTATACGTTCCCAAAGAGGTGCAGATTTTCCTTACTTTTTGTACCCCTAGTTCTTATAGAACAGGGAGTACTTTACAATGGGAACGAACACAAATGCTGTCTGTGTGTCTGTCTGTCTGTCCGTCCGTGGTCAAAATGTGTTCCACTCGCTCCAGACAAAACTGCGGGACCGATCTTTCTGAAAATTTGTAGATATGTTCACTATGGGTCACGGATGATGCCCGATGTTTCATTTCACCAGAATAGCCGTTACTAACGGCAATAAATGATAACTTTGTGATGCACAGATTAAGCAATAACGGTTTATAAACTTAAAGATAACCAAATTGTGTAAGACTTCAGTAGAATAGTGTATGTGTTCCTGCCTGTCGCGCGGGAGACCCGGGTTCATTCCCCGCCGGGGAAAACAGCAATTTTTTTTTTTTTCTCTGACATACAAAATTTCTACCACCAAAAGGGGGAGAAACTGCTACAGTGACTGTATATATATATATATATATATATATATATATATATATATATATATGTGTGTGTGTGTGTGTGTGTGTGTGTGTGTGTGTGTGATATATATATATATATATATATATATATATATGTGTGTGTGTGTGTGTATGTGTGTGTGTGTGTGTGTGTGTGTGTGTGTGTGTGTGTGTGTGATATATATATATATATATATATATATATATATATATATATGTGTGTGTGTGTGTGTGTGTGTGTGTGTGTGTGTGTGTGTGTGTGTTGTTGTTGTTGTTGTTGTTGTTGTTATTGTACTACTATTTACTAGGAGTACGTTTATATGCTTTGCATCTTGACTTTCCTATCTGTCTGTCTTTTTCTTTCTCTTCAATCAGAAATGTGTGGTTAGTGGCTACAGCACTTTATGCATCAGTGTTGGAACAATTAGGCGTGCAGTGTCAATTCGCCGTATCAGTATCATACGATTCACCTGTTCGACAGGTGTGTCTCTGTGATTTCCTGTTTTTTTTCGACGGGTGTGGTCAGAACACTAAGAACGTCCCATTCGTCATTCCTTGCCGGTCTACATTCCTTCAGATGTCCACCCGATCGATCCAGAGCTGGGTTATGTTTGGTGAGTGGCTTCCCGGGAAAAGAGGAGGAAAGGGGTAGGGGTGAGGAATAGGGGGGGAAATACAGGATGGCCCAAACACGACTTGACACAGAATGGTGTCTAGGAAGAGCGCGTCCTTTGCAGCTTCAGGCTGGCAGGCCGTCAGACCTACGGATTAATTGTCATTACCTTTACGACTTCAGGTTGTGCTAGATATTCAAGCTACAGATTGTTCTCATCTCTACAGCCGCAGTTTGCCCTGTGTTCACAGCTACAGATTGCCCTGTGTTCACAGCTACAGATTGCCCTGTGTTCACAGCTACAGATTGCCCTGTGTTCACAGCTACAGATTGCCCTGTGTTCACAGCTACAGATTGCCCTGTGTTCACAGCTACAGATTACCCTGTGTTCACAGCTACAGATTGTCCAGTGTTCACAGCTACAGATTGCCCTGTGTTCACAGCTACAGATTGCCCTGTGTTCACAGCTACAGATTGTCCAGTGTTCACAGTTACAGATTGTCAAGTGTTCACAGCTACAGATTGCCCTGTGTTCACACAACTACAGATTGTCCAGTGTTCAAACAGCTACAGATTGTCCAGTGTTCACAACTACAGATTGTTGTAACAGTTCATGTTGCAAAGTGTCCTAATGTTCACAGCTACAAAGTGTCCTGATGTTCACATCTGCAAAGTGTCCTAATGTTCACAGCTGTAAAGTGTCCTAATGTTAACAGCTACAAAGTGTCCTAATGTTCACAGCTACAAAGTGTCCTAATGTTCAAAGCTGTAAAGTGTCCTAATGTTCACAGCTACAAAGTGTCCTAATGTTCATGTTCACAGCTGTAAAGTGTCCTAATGTTCACAGCTACAAAGTGTCCTAATGTTCACAGCTACAAAGTGTCCTAATGTTCAAAGCTGTAAAGTGTAAAGTAAAGTGTCCTAATGTTCACAGCTACAAAGTGTCCTGATGTCCACAGCTACAAAGTGTCCTGATGTTCACAGCTACAAAGTGTCCTGATGTTCACAGCTACAAAGTGTCCTAATGTTTATAGCTGTAAAGTGTCCTAATGTTCACAGCTACAAAGTGTCCTAATGTTCAAAGCTGTAAAGTGTCCCGATGTTCTCAGCTGTAAAGTGTCCTAATGTTCACACAGCTAGCTACAAAGTGTCCTGATGTTCACAGCTACAAAGTGTCCTGATGTTCACAGCAACAAAGTGTCCTGATGTTCACAGCCGTACAAAGTGTCCTAATGTTCACACAGCCGTTCACAGCTAAAGTGTCCTGATGTTCACAGCCGTAAAGTGTCCTGATGTTCACAGCTACAAAGTGTCCTGATGTTCACAGCTACAAAGTGTCCTGATGTTCACAGCTACTAAGTGTCCTGATGTTCACAGCTGCAAAATGTCCTGATGTTCACAGCTACAAAGTGTCCCAATGTTAACAGCTACTAAGTGTCCTGATGTTCACAGCTGCAAAATGTCCCAATGTTAACAGCTACTAAGTGTGTCCTGATGTTCACAGCTGCAAAGTGTGTTAATGTTCAGAACTGTAGATTGTCCTCATGTTCACAGCAGCAGATCATTGTATTTTTGCGCAGCTACAAATTGTTATAATCCCCGCGGCCACAGTGTCCTCATTTTCACAGGTACAGATTATCCCGATGTTCTCAGTTATAGACCGTGCTGATAAGATTGTCCTAATATGTGCGTTATATCTTAATGGTTTATATCTTTGTAAATTTTAAATGTAATTAATAGCGAACCGCCAAGAAAACGTGGGACAAACGAATCACAAGACAAAACACGACGCGTTTCGACCTCTTAGATCTTCTTCAGACAAGATAAAAAAATCTCAGGACAACGAAAATGAACGAGCAATCATTTATCTTCATTCACTTCAGCGCAAGATGGGCGTTGATTAAACCCTGAAGTGAATGAAGATTTTCGTTGTCTGAGTTTTTTTTTTGTATCTTGCCTGAAGATGACCTAAGAGGTCGAAACGCGTCGTGTTCAGTCTTGTGATTTGTTTGTCTACGTTTTCTTGGCGGCTCGCTATTGCAGTTGCTCTCACTTTGCAATTATATCCTTGTGTCCAAATCCTCCTGATGTTCGCCGCTGCAGATTA
>JADBJO010001612.1:213522-216022 GCA_016801955.1 Conus betulinus
CTGGTCCCTGTCTTTCGGGTTGACGCTGGAACGAAGTGACCGATTTCACCAAAGGGAGCTGGAACATGGAATAAAGCCCAGGACAATAAAGCCCAGGACAAGATCCGTTCAGTGTCGGGGGGCCGCTCCGTGTTGCGGGATCCGGTGTGAAAGAGTGGATCCGTTCAATGTCGGGGGCTGGTCCGTGTTGCGGGATCCGATGTGAAAGAGTGGATCCGTTCAATGTCGGGGGCCGGTCCGTGTTGCGGGATCCAGTGTGAAAGAGTGGATCCGTTCTGTGTCGGGGGCTGGTCCGTGTTCCGGGATCCGGTGTGAAAGAGTGGATCCGTTCAATGTCGGGAGCTGGTCCGTGTTGCGGGATCCGGTGTGAAAGAGTGGATCCGTTTAGTGTTGGGGCTGGTCCGTGTTGCGGGATCCGGTGTGTGAAAGAGTGGATCCGTTCAATGTCGGGAGCTGGTCCGTGTTGCGGGATCCGGTGTGAAAGAGTGGATCCGTTCAGTGTTGGGGCTGGTCCGTGTTGCGGGATCCGGTGTGAAAGAGTGGATCCGTTCTGTGTCGGGGGCTGGTCCGTGTTGCGGGATCCGGTGTGAAAGAGTGGATCCGTTCAAAGTTGGGGCTGGTCCGTGATGCGGGATCCGGTGTTAAAGAGTTGATCCGTTCAATGTTGGGGCTGGTCCGTGTTGCGGAATCCGGTGTTAAAGAGTGGATCCGTTCAATGTCGGGAGCTGGTCCGTGTTGCGGAATCTGGTGTTAAAGAGTGGATCCAGGATCGTGCCGGAAGATTCCTGTGTCCACGGGGAGTAACTTCCTTCCCCCCTTCCTCCGCAGCGGGAAAAGGGGACCAGAGGATTCCCACACTCATGAGACTGATACAAGTTTCTGCTCAACAAAAACTGTGAACATACTGACTGGAAATAAGAACTATCGACCAAGAATATATTTGAATGGGATATGGAAGTTTATTTTGTTTCCGCTCATGACCTGACTTACAGGGCAGATCCAGTAGTCCGCTGCTGGAGGCCTGCGCTGTCTGAGAATTGTGTTCTGTTGTATTGTAACTGAGATTGCTGCTTTTGTGTGAAACCAGGCGGTGTCTCTCTGTGAGAGTGCATCGTTCTAGAACAGTCTGGATTCTCTGCAGATCGGAATAATCGTAAGTTTGTCACAGTTTGCGAACGTGATCCACACGGAATTGAACACTTGTTACAGTTTGCGTACACGATGCACGCAGAATGTAACAATGAAAACAATGTTTTGCGCGGTGACTGCATTTTAAAGGGAACATGAGGAAGTTTAGTGTATGTGTGTGTGTGTGTGTGTGTGTGTGTGTGTGTGTGTGTGTGTGTGTGTGTGTGTGTGTGTGTGTGTGTGTGTGTGTGTGTGTGTGTGTGTGTGTGTGTGTTCATTGTTTTCTCATGCTCACGTGCTGCATATTTTGGCTCAGTGGTTAGAGCACTGAATCTGTGAAATATATTGTCCGAGTCGAATCCAGAAGAAAAAAAATCATTGCGTGTGAGTGAGTGAGTGAGTGTGTGTGTGTGTGTGTGTGTGTGTGTGTGTGTGTGTGTGTGTGTGTGTGTGTGTGTGCGCGTTTTTTAATGGTGTGTGTGTGTGTGTGTGTGTGTGTGTGTGTGTGTGTGTTTTAATGGTGTGTGTGTGTGTGTGTGTGTGTGTGTGTGTGTGTTCAGGCGATGGGCTCTCAACGCTCCCTTTAGAATGCAGTCGCTGCGCAAAATGTAACAATGTTCACACTTTTTGCGCATCATGTACTTAAACTTGTGAGAACTGTCGCGTGGATCACAGTCATACACAACATTGTAGCCTAGTCACATTTCCGTCGTTGTAACATTCTGGGCCGCGTCACAGTCTCACCTTCATTTGGTGTCTGTCTGTGACTGTCTTCGCTGCCTGCCGAAGTGGAATGGCCCAGGTGTATTTGCCAAGGAAAGAACCCTTCCTCGTTGCCCAGCGTTCTTTTACTTGCACTGCGTGCGTACTGCACTTGGCTTGTCGTCCTGTTGCCTTTAGATTGCCACGTAAGACCCAGTGGGAAAAAAAGGGAGGGGGGAGGGGAGGGGGGGGGACAATAGCCAGAGAAAGAAGGGAGGTGGGGGGGGGGGGGAGGATCTGGGGAGGGGGAGACGCAGAGAAGGGAGATGGAAGAGGGTGATGTTGTTAGGAAAAAGGAGAGAGAGAGAAGCGTTTGCTTCCTGGAAGATCAATAGACTGCGGGTGTAAGCTGGAATATTGGTGTTCAGGAAAGTAACACATGCGACCAGAAAAGGATCCATTGTCTTCTGACATATTGCCGGAATGCAAATGGACGGACATTGATGACCTGTCAGTAAAAAAAGGTGCAGGTTTGTGGGTGCTGATGCCTATCTTTCCACCTTCTCATATTGAGGTGCACGTGAAGATGAAGTCCATTTTTCTTTATAGTCTATTCATTCATTTTTATGTATGTATTTATTTTTGTTCCGATTTGGTGATTTCAGCTCTA
>JADBJO010001612.1:223522-226022 GCA_016801955.1 Conus betulinus
TACCTACAAATTTTTAGAAAGATCGTCCAGGTACTTTCTGAGATATTCCAAAAAGAAGAAAAAACCGTTATGGGCCTTTATAGCCGTTAGTAACGGCTATAACGGTAAACTAAAACATCGGGCATCATCCATGATCCATAATGAACATATCTACAAATTTTCAGAAAGATCGGTCCGGGTAGTTTAGTCTGGAGCGAGAGCACATTTTGACCACGGACAGACAGACAGACACACAGACAGCGTTTCTTAGTTCCCATTGTAAAGCACTCCCTGTTCTATAAGAACTGTGATTACAAAAAAAGCAACGACTGATCGGGTGAAAAAGAAGGAAGACTGAAAGGAACTGTTGGCGTGGCCCTTAACGCAAGCATTTACAACCGCTCACCCGATCCGCGAGATCGTCGTCAATGTCTGTATTAACATTTCCACACAGGGTATTTTTTTTTTTTTTCATAACGTGTTTTTTTGCTGTATCTTCTTCAGGCTATGAAGACGACAACACGTCTTTTTACTGTCTCTTATTTAGGTTGTGAAGACTACAAAACGTCTTTTTACTGTCTCTTATTTAGGGTGTGAAGACTACAACACGTCTGCTCGTACTTCTCACACACTTTATGCTATAGAAGCGTGTTGGTAGGACAGTTTAAAAAAAAAGGTTGGGAGTATTGAGAGGGATGGTGTAACCAGGGGCCGGTAAGCACGCCAGGTGAATGCTCTGCTGACTGAAACATCACGGTCGGGTTATCGGCGACAGGTTGTCACAGCTGAAGGGCTCGCGAGTCGTGAAATCTGCCACCCGACATAAAACGACGATGCGTAAATGTGGGGGATTTTGATTCAGAAGATGCCGAGCTCACATTCCATGGGGCACTCTAAAATCCCTAGAAGTCGTTTCTTGCATCCGTTTAAGAGCCCCAAGTATCCATTTTTAGTGCGTTCCCTTGTTGTTTTCCTTGCGAGACCAGAAAGTCCATTTTTAGTTGTTTTTTTTTTTTTTTCCCCTGACATTTCCCTCGGGGGGTCCCAGGCATCCATTCCAGTCTGTTCTCTCATAACCCCTGGGAGGCCAAGCATCCACTTTAGTCTTTTCCGTCATTTCCATTTTTCTCTTATTTCCCTAACAGGCCCCAAATATCCATTTGAGTTTTGCTCCTTTATTTCCTTTGAGAGCCCTAACATTCTTTTGATTTTTTATCTCTTATTTCCCCAAGAAGCCCCAAAGCACGGAAGAAACCAACACAGCACAGCACAGCACAGCACAGCACAGCACAGCAAGCACAGCAAAGCAAAGCATAGCACAACACTGCAAAGCACATCACCGTCAGCACAGCACTACACAGTACAGCATAGCACAGCACAACACAGCACAGCACAAAACACAGTACTACAGCACAGTACAGCACAACACAGCACAGCAAACACAGCACTACACTACACAGTACAGCACAACACAGCACAGTACAGCACAACACAGCAAAACAGCACAACGCAAACACACACAACACAGCACAGCACAGCAAAGCAAAGCATAGCACAACACTGCAAAGCACATCACAGCACAGCACTACACAGTACAGCATAGCATAGCACAACACAGCACAGCAAAACACAGCAGCACACTACACAGTACAGCACAACACAGCACAGCAAAACAGCACAACGCAACACAGCACAGCACAGCACAACACAGCACAGCAAAACACAGCACAGCACAACACAGCACAGCACAACACAGCACAACACGGCACAGCACAGCACAACACAGCACAGCACAGCAGCACAACACAACATAGCACAGCACAACACAGTATGGAACAGCACAACACAGTACTTTTCATGAAAATGCATCACAGTATAACACACACAACGTTGTACAGTGCAGTTCTAAACACAAACGATATTGTGTGATACAACACAGTGCATACAACACAATGCATACAACACAATGCACACAACATAATGCATACAACACTATGCATACAACACAATGCATACAACATATTAGTACACAGTGCAACAGAATGGCATGCAATAGTAACGTACAGTACAAGATACCTCAATACGTTACAATATAACACAGTGTAATGTCATACTAACGCAGCACACTATAGAACAGCACGCTGCGATATAGTCAACAGTGCAACACAGCTCAGCGCTGTATAGCCTCCTTCCCCCCCCCCCCCCCCCCACCTCCCACACCACCCCCTTCACACACCTTCAGCTTTGTCTCTCTCCCCCTCCCCTCTCCCGTCTCCAACCCTTGAGCCATTTCCAATCAAGAAGCCACTGACGAACATTAATCTGTTTAATCTGTCTCTGTCTAAATTATACAGGGACTCTGCCTCAGGGTTTACAGGGGGGGGGGGGGGGGGGGAGGGGGAAGGGGACGCGGGGGGATTGAGATGACGTCGAGAAGGTACCCCTGGAGCGGGGGGGGGGGGGGGGGGAGAAGGTAGGGAGAGGGGTGAGGGAATGGTGGAGGGGGGTGGGGGGGGGGGGT
>JADBJO010001612.1:236022-251022 GCA_016801955.1 Conus betulinus
AGGGAAACAGACACGCACGCGCACGCGCATAAGAAGAGGGTCAGTGTTTGATTCAGTTAACGCCGGAGCCAGGTAGCCCCTCGTAACTGGAGGTTACGTCAACGGGAACGCCAACGCTGATGCATCAAAGACGTGGAACGTCTTTGGTAGAGGAGTGCGACTTTCAGCCCAGCGAGAGTTGAGGCCCTTGGATGGAACGGGGTTGTAAATATTTGAACCTTGTCCATTCGTGGGTGATGGTTCCTTTAGTCTTTTGATCATGACCCGCGGCCGGGGTGTTCTAAACGAGGGCATCGGGCGTTGTATTGTTTATGATGGTGATGAGAGGGAGGGGCAGAGAGAGAGAGAGAGAGAGAGAGAGAGAGAGAGAGAGAGAGAGAGAGAGAGAGAGAGGGGGGGGGGGGGGGGTCCTTGATAGGGTTCCGACGGGGTGCGGTCTTCGCTCGGGCCGTGAACAACGAGCCTGCAGAGAGCGAAGTCTTTGACATTCTCAGCCGTTGATTGATGACGGTTAGACGCAGAGTGAAACCTTTTGACAGGATTCTGACAGCAAAGGGTCGTCGCTTGAGCAGAGACCAAAGCTTGCATGCAGTGAAGCTCAGAGACCAATGGTTACGTTCTTGCCCACGTAGCTGGGATGCTTTGCTGAGGTTGGAACCTTTGACTGGGTGCTGACAACGGGTGGTCTTTGCAGGAGCACAAGCAGAAAAACAGAGTGTGTTGTCTGGAAGGGACGTAAGGAGGGGGGGGGGGGGGGGGGGGGGAGAGGAGGAGGTCTGTAGATGCGAGTCTGTCTCTGCTGCTCCCCCCCCCCCCCCCCCCATTCGTTCCCCGGCTAAGATCACCATGAGGGTGAGGAGAGAGGGGGGTTGCCTAGGGGATCAGTTTTTAATCCCGTCGTTAAGATAGCTATATTCTGTCTTCTGATACTCGACACCAGTGTGTGTTTTCTTTTCATGTCGCCATCTCAACCCGCTCATGGTGACGTACTCTTCTCTGAAAGCTGGAACAGAATTTCATGGTGCGTGCAAAGAATTCTTTTATCTTTATTTCATGTTCTTTTTTCTCTTTGCATGTGTTCACTCACGCATGGGATGTCGGTTGACAGTATCATCCGTGGGATGTAGACAGGAGAGCAGTGCAGCCAGATGCCAATTTCCACAGGGAAGTCTCTTCCAGCTTGGCTGTCTTGAGCGGGACACGAACCCCAGACCTTGGGACAGAAGCACGGTGCCTTACCCACTAACCCAACCAGGCGTCGACTTTACGGCAGACGCCATGAAAACTTTTTTTTTTCAGAGATGTCCCGCCGGGCGTGATCTCTGAATGTCTGAGGGAGATTAAACATTTTTCGTCTGATCTAAGATTTTACGGAAGAATTTTGACGAAGTTTCTGGTGCGCTTTTTAGGTGAATTTCAAAGGGATGCGTGAGCGGTGGTTTGTTGTTTTTTGATGACTTGCGAGTTGATTTTGACGCGGGTGACAGCCCTGATGTGGCCCTTTGCGATCGGCTGGGCAATAAAGAACATTACCTTATCTTACACTAGGCGCCGACCGCTGATGCGAGGCACTGTCGGCTGCCCGTCCATGCTCGTGAGGCTGTGGCCCACGTCATGGCATCAGTAGTGACTGTGTCTGTCAGTGGAACATTGCCCAATGAACCACACTGAATGATGCCAGGGACTGTCTCTCAGTGGAACAGTGCCCAATTGCCCAATGACCACAGTAAATGGTGCCAGATTGGGCCTCTGAATACGTGAAACACAACTGTCCTGAGAATGGACTAAGGGGGGGGGGGGGGGGGGAGGTTATGGTTGTGACTTGTGATGTATTTATCTGTTTTTTCCTTGTGGCCATGTACAGTCATCAGGCCTGTTATTTCGTTTGCAGATTCAGTTGTGACATGTATTCTGCTGTTTCATCACTGAGGATGGCACAGTGTCAAAGGGCAGTGGTCAGTTCACCACACGATCAACCAAAGAGAGAAACAGGGAGATAAAGAGACGGACTAAGCGAGACCAGAGAAAGTGGAAGAACTTTTCACTTTGTTTGGAGAGACGGAGCTAGAGAAGAAGAGTGACAGAGAATAAGGAAAACAGAGAGAGAGAGAGAGGTGGGGGGGAGGGGAGGGGGGAGAGGGAGGGAGGAGGAGAGAGAGAGAGAGAGAGAGAGAAACATACATACATACATACATACAGACAGACAGACAGAGAGAGAGAGAGAGAGAGGAGAGAGAGGAGAGAGAGAGAGAGAGAGAGAGAGAGAGAGATGCAAACCGGAAGAGGAGTCGAGGACGACCAATTCCACGTCGAAGTCTTCCTGCACCCAACGTGGAATCGGCTCCATCGCCAGGCGGAAAGTCATTTGGAACTGATCGCTGGGAGGGGAGGGAAGGAGGGGGAGAGAAGAGGTCGGTGGTGTGGTAGCATGGATCAAAAGGGAAAGGAGGAGTAGGGTGGGGAGGGAGGAGAAAACGAAGAAGAATGGGTGGGGAGGGAGAAGGAAGTGAGGGGGAGGGAGGAGAAGGAAAGAGGGAGGCAGTATCACAAACTTCAAAGCATCTGACAGGTCCGAGCATGGACATTGGGCCGTTTAGGTCATGGGAGGTTAGGTCATACTTTGGATTGGGAGTTTAGGTCATACTTTGGATTGGGAGTTTAGGTCATACTTTGGATTGGGAGTTTAGGTCATACTTTGGATTGGGAGTTTAGGTCATACTTTGGGAGTTCAGGTCATACTTTGGATTGAAGGAGGTCAGGTCATACTTTGGATTGGGAGTTTAGGTCATACTTTGGAACTTTGGACGACATGAAGCCTTGGGAGTTTAGGTCATACTTTGGAACGACATGAAGCCATTGGGAGTTTAGGTCATTCTTTGGGACGAAATGAAGCCTTACAATTTTGCAATAAACAAATAAGATCCGTCTTGCTCCAATAAGAAACCAAAACCATTGGGAACTCAGAGTACTTTGGAACGACATGAACTTACAATTTGCAATTCAAGACTGGAACAGCCTTTTAAACTTGAATAAAGTCAGACGAATACAAAGACGAACAATCTAATAGTGGGGGAAAAAAAAACAAGCGCAGGCCACAACCCTCCGTCATCACAGTAATGACTTGGCAAAGATTTGAACTTGTTGTGTGTGTGTGTGGGGGGGGGGGGGGGGGGGGGGGGGGGGGGGGGGGGTGGGGTGTTGAAGATGATGAAAGAAAATGGAACATAAGATTAAGAAAACATGTTATAGGTACGAAAAACTCTTCACTAGCTGCATGAGGGAACCATCGTAATCCCTCTTGAAGGCAGATCTAGATCTGCCCTTCAAGAGGGATTAGGACGGTTCCCTCATTTTTGCCAAGTCATTACTGTGATGACGGAGGGGTTGTTGGCCTGCGCTTGTTTTTTTAATTCATTTTATTTATTTTTCTTTTGACGGCTAAAGAGGCAAGAGGTTACAAGAGGAGAAGATTTAGAGAAGGACGGTGTCACACTTCTCTCTGGGGTTTAGGTCATTCTTGCTAGTCATGCTGTCCACTGAGATGGCGACAGACGGTGGAGAGAGACCTCCGACTCGTTGACAGAGGATGGAGTGACACCAGCAGACTGGCTGGGGACCGTGCACAGCGGAGCGCCTTGACTGCCTCATGCGCCGCAAGACGCGGGGGCATCTAAGTCTTAAAAACGTGGCATTTTCAGAGTTAAGTTCGAGTCGATAAAAAAAAAAAAATGTTTTGACTATACTTTTCGGGATTATGGTAGGGGAGAGAAAAAAAAAAAACGATTTAGCTTATGGTACAGTTTCACCTCTGTACTAAAAAAAAAATTGCATGAAATTGTTGGGGTTAGCGGATAGAGGAAGGGGGGGGAGGGATGGGAGAGAGAGAGAGAGAGAGAGAGAGAGAGAGAGAGAGAGAGAGAGAGAGAGAGAGAGAGAGAGAGAGAGAGAGAGGAGGTGAAAGGGGAGGGGTGGGGTATGTTTAGGAGCCGGTCAACCATGCCAGTGCGGACCCCCCAACATTTCTCCCCTGAACCCAAGCACCGATCGCATTACATTCCAATCCCGCCAACTGCCGGGCAGAGGACAGCGGGTCAGGGTGACCCGGAGGACCCCCACACTGACCACAGCTGCCGGCACGGTGTGGCCGGCCCTCCTCCGGTATCTCGGCTTCCCATGGGCCCCGACCCTCGTAAATCGTCACCAGAAACAGGCGGCATCTTCATGGCCTGCTGAGAGGATCCTTTCCTAGTCCCCCCGTCTTCCACCCCCCCACCCCCCACCCCATTTCAGCCCCCCCCCCTCACTACTCCCAACCAACCCATCAACGTCCTGTCTCTCTCTCCTCAAGTTCCTCCGTACCCGCCCGCTACTATCGTCTTCTGTCACGGTGTGAAGGTAGGAACGAGTCCGAACTATCCAACATGGTTGCATCTCCGTCCGTCCCCTCTTCATTTTGAGCCCACTGAGAATGGATTGGGGGGGGGGGGGGGGGGGGGGGACAGACAGAGGAGGGGAGGATGGCGGAGGAAATAAAAACCCAACAGAACCAAAGGCGGAAAGAAGGGAGTCGTTGTTATTGTCTTGTTCGTCATTTGCCGGATGGATTCCCCCCATCTCCTCGACAAAGGTGGCAGTACGTCGCAGGTCCTCAGTCCCTCCGTAGAGCTTCGGGCACTGTGGGATTGGGTCGGGCCAGGTTTTCTCTCGGAACACTTGGTGGAGCGGGCAGGACTGCAGCAGATGTTCTGTTGTCTGGGCTGCCTGTTCTGCAGGGGCGCTGCTCTCTGTGTTGCCGATGCGGAGATTAAAGGATAGGTGGTGTGTCAGGCGGTTGTGGCCTGTCCTGAGCCTGAAAATGGGCTACCTGCTCTTGACGAGTCATCAGGTAGTACGGGTCTGCTCTGTTGTGGTGTGGATGCTGCTGCTTCCACTGGTTCTGCAGCTTGGCCTTAACGATGGTCCTGAGTCTGGCACCTGAACACGCTCTAAACGGACATTCATGATCAGAGGAAGCGGGACGGATGGGGAGTGGGGGAGTAGGAGTTGGGGGTGGGATTGGGAGGAGGGGGAGGGATATAGAGGTGCCTGCGTTGTGTATGGGGGGGGGGGGGGGGGGGGGGGGGGGGGGGTGTGAGTGTGTAAGAGGAGGGGTAAAAATATGGCCAGGTTCCAGGTGTATAGGAGAGATGGAGTCATGCGGGAAAGAGGCGAGGAGGTTGGGTATCATTCAGAACTATTTGCAGGAAATTTCCTTTCACTTTTCAACTCAACTTTTTGTTTACCGTATCTTGTGATTTATGGTTTACCAGAGGTAATAATATTTGTTGTATTTCTTTTTTTTTATCAATAGCAATATATTTTTTTTTTTACGACACTATGCAGGGAGCAGTTGTGTTTGTTTGTATGTTGTGGGGGGGGGGGGGGGGGGGGGGGGAGTCGGATCCGTACTTTGTTTCATTCAAAACATATTTTGAGTCATTTTTTTCTTTGTTCTTTTTTTTCCAAAATGTACGTGCTATTTTAGAGTTTAATAAAAACCACTGTGTTATTAAACGCAAAGGGGGGTCTTTTTTTTATATCCTCACCCCTGTCCAGAAATCAGGATTCATGGCACTGACCCGCAGGACAGATAGAGGAGAGTGGCAGATTGCCTCATAAATCTCATTCCGACGCTTGTTCTCCTCCCCCTCCCACCCACCCACCCCCCCCCCCCCCCCCCACCCCCCACCCCCTGGTTTCTGATCGAAAAAGTGTCGGCAGCACCCGATACTGTTAGCGTTATTTCCTGCCGACGATGGCTCCGTGTCGTCGCCTGGCCGTCCTTTGCCCCTGTGGTGGAAGCGGATACCTTTCCACAGCTGAGGTTTATGGGTGCTCTCCCTTTTCCCGGCTGTCCGGCGGCCGGCAGATTGTTGTGACGTGGTGATTTGTTGGGAGGTCGGGCAGAGAAATGCCAGATATATATCGTACCGACTGGCGGTCACTTCCGGCCAGGATCTTCGGCTGGTGAAAGGCGCTGTCCCTTGATACCAATCGCCATGACAATGGCACGTAGGGGGGGGGGGGGGGGGGGCTGATGGCGAATAAAGCAGCCGGACACGTAATGGTAACAACGTATTTCAGTGAAAGACAACCATGAAGAAAAACAAACAAACATGCAAAGGAGGGGAGGAACGACGAGAAAACTTGATATAACCGCCACTCACGATGGTGAGATTAAAAACAAAACAAAACAAAACAAAACAAAACAAAAACAAAACAAAACAAAACGAAAACGAAACAAAAAAAAGGGAGTGTCGGGGAGGGAAAGCTGGTGGTTGGGGGTGGAGGGTGGGGATGGGGCATGGAGTGGGGGTGGGGACGACGATTTAATTCAAGCTCACGTCACAGCAAAGTTTCCAGCTAGACGAGAATATATTTTACAGTCCAATCTGGCCAAGGTTAAAGATGCAGTCTGACCGAGATCAATGTCAGTTGAAAAAAAAAAAAAAAAAAACAGAGAGAGGGTTTTAACAGCCGAGTGTTTGATTCGGGTTTGTTCAATGTACAACCTTCAGTAAAAACAGTACATATCAGAAAGGAAATCTTTTCTAACCAGAGAGAGAGAGAGAGAGAGAGAGAGAGAGAGAGAGAGAGAGAGAGATGAGAGAGAGAGAGAGAGAGACGCTTCAGACATTTTTATTGGCATTGACCAATAAAGTCTTTGTGTCAATGGGGAACAAGATCATATTTGCAGCGCCAGGAAAGAAAGGGAATTGGTGTGTGTGTGTGTGTGTGTGTGTGTGTGTGTGTGCAGCGGCTGTCACTGTGCACTTTTTACCATGTGAACAATACTCTGAGAGACAGGCAGCGAAAACGACAGCTTTGAGGTACGGTTCAGGCCAGCCTGGACTTAAGATTCTTAACATCTGATCATGAACATGACGCTCTGTTGGAAAGGGGGTCATATTTTGTTGCTGTTATAACATCTGATCATGAACATGACGCTCTGTTGGAAAGGGGGGGGTCATATTTTGTTGCTGTTATAACATGACGCTCTGTTGGAAAGGGGGTCAGTTTTTGTTGCGGTTATATCCTGATCTGATCATGAACATGACGCTGTTATAACATCTGATCATGAACTCTGTTGGAAAGGGGGTCATATTTTGTTGCTGTTATAACATCTGATCATGAACATGACGCTCTGTTGGAAAGGGGGTCATATTTGTTGCTGTTATAACATCTGATCATGAACATGACGCTCTGTTGGAAAAGGGGGTCATATGTTTTTGTTGCAGTCATAACATGATCTGATTATGAACATGATTATGGACGCTCTGTTGGAAAGGGGGTCATATTTTGTTGCTGTTATAACATCTGATCATGAACATGACGCTCTGTTGGAAAGGGGGTCATATTTTGTTGCTGTTATGAACATCTGATCATGAACATGACGCTCTGTTGGAAAGGGGGTCATATTTTGTTGCTGTTATAACATCTGATTATGAACATGACGCTCTGTTGGAAAGGGGGTCATATTTTGTTGCTGTTATAACATCTGATCATGAACATGACGCTCTGTTGGAAAGTGGGTCATATTTTGTTGCTGTTATAACATCTGATTATGAACATAACGCTCTGTTGGAAAGTGGGTCATATTTTTGTTGCTGTTATTGTTGTTGTTTTCTTCTTTTCTCTCTTTCTTGTGCTTAAAGTGCTACCGCACTCGTTATATACGAGGACGAGCTAAGAAATGGAGGGTTACAAATCTATAAATAAAAAAAAAAATATGATCACATAGGTTAGAGACGGAAGAGGGGAGGGGCTGGGGGAGGAGGAAGGGGGAAGAAGACAGGGAGATGAGGGGGAGGGGGGTAGTCATCCACACTAGTTATTTGAAAGAATTAAAACACCAATATCTGTCCATCTGTCTGTCTGTCTCTGTCATTTTGTTAGGGTCTTTTAATAACATATCTATTTGTGCTTTTAAAGACCAAACCAATAAACAAAAGGGAGGTAGCCTAAACTTTAAAAAAAAAAAAAAAAAAAAAAGAAAAAAGGAAACAGACATGAGGCAACGGAAGGAAATTGAAGCAGCCTACAATTTGTTGACTAAAATCCCTTAGCGTTCTAAGTGTGGGGGATTGACCTGTCACCATGGCAGGATGGAAGGTGGAGCACCGTCCTCTCCCTTCCGCCGTCTTCACTCCCCCTGAAGTGAAGCAAGTCCCTATTGACGGCCTGGGTGGACAGACAGGATTCCAAGTCAAAACCATCGACACCAGCAGAGGTTGTAACTCACAACCCTCAGCTCGCGCAGGCAGCCAGTTGTTGTGTTGTTGTTGTTGTTGTTGTTGTTGTTGTTGTTGTTGTTGTTGTTGTTGTTGTCGTGTACCCTGGCTAAAAGACTCCAAGGATCATCCAAACAGCCAAAGTATTTCAACACTGTCGTGCAAATGCATCAGCTGCAGTGGGGATGAGAACATTACGTGTGTGACGTTTTTGATTACCCCGCCACATGGGCAGGCACACTCCGACTTCGGAGGAGCAGGCAGCCAGTCTACCCATCATGTTCAGGTCAGTGAAAGCCTCATTGATACAAGCCTTTATGACTGAAAGAAAGAGAACGGATTGTTCCTTTGAGAAGGAAAATCCACAACCGACCTCTCTTCCTTTATTCACCTATGTATCTATTCACTAATTTGTGCCAGTGCTGAACATTTCAAACAACACTGCAGTATAATGGGAAACAAAGGACTGTGGCACAGCGATACGAACTTTACGTCCGATTCCCCAGCTAAGTCCACGAAACCCAGAAATCTGCCAGTGGAGATGCAGTGTCATCCTGGTGCTCTGGACCGGACTGCACGTCACAAACTCATCCCATGGAACGCAGACCTGTTGCCCTCCCAGCATCCCCGAGAACTGGAACACGGGGTGCTGTTTGTTGATCGTCAGGTTTTTACGCTGTGACAGCGGGTGAGATTATCCTGCGAACGGCTAACCGGGGATTACGGGCCTACATCAGATGGAAGCGGCACCAGGCGGAGCGTGTTGGAAGTGGACGATAACCCGAGAGCGTCCGCGGGGCAAATTGGACTGCTGCCTGGCTGATAGTAAAGTGAAGAGGCGTCCAAACAAACTCTACAGCGCAGGGAGGGCAGTGGACTGGTGAGCGTTGGGACGGATCAAAGTTGGCCGTGGAGCAGGGCTGTGTCCACGCTCTTCTCTTCCACTATCGGCTTGGTCTGATTGTCCAGGTTTCGTGCACCATGTTCGTCGTCTTCCTGTGGATCAGGCGGTCAGCAAAGGTATCGTCTTGTCGGCGAACATCTGTAAAATCCTGAGGGATTAGTGTGGGCACACACACACACACACACACACACACACACACACACACACACACACACACACACACACACACACAACACAGCTCTCTCTCTTTCCCTCATACACAGACACACACACACACACACACACACACACACACACACACACACACACACACACACACACACACACACATCTCCCCAGTGACCAACCCAGTCAGCCATAGCCCTTAAAGCGGATGCCGATGTTAACATGACAAACAACAACAACAACAATAACAACAACAACAACCACAACAACAACAACAATCACCATCTTCACCGGTGGTCTGGGGAGGCCAGTCACCACGAGGGACTCGTCAGTATCACTGCTGTAAGTTGACAACCATTGTCACCATGAGGGGTCAGCATCACTGCTATAAGTTGACAATCAGTAGTCACCACGAGGGGTCAGCATCACTGCTGTAAGTTGACAATCAGTCTCGGAAAGTCTGACCAAACACCGCTGTGAGTTGTCCCCACAAACAAAAGAGAGAGGGGAGAGAGAGAGAGCTGAGAGAGAGAGAGAGAGAGAGGGGGGGGAGAGAGAGACAGAGAGACAGAGAGAGAGAGAGAGAGAGAGAGAGAGAGACAGACAGACAGAGAGAGACAGAGAGAGAGAGGGAGAGAGAGAGAGAGAAAGACAGAGAGCGACAGAGACAGACAGACAGACAGACAGAGAGAGAGAGAGAGAGAGACAGAGAGAGAGAGAGAGAGAGAGAGAGAGAGAGAGAGAGAGAGAGAGCGTACGTACGTCTAGAATTACATTTACTGCTGTTGAAAAAGTTTTACGTGGGAGTAACTTCGACTTCTCGACAAAGTCTAATTTTAGAAGCCCCCGTTCAGCCCCTCCCTCCCTCCCCCCCCCCCCCCCCTCTCTCTCTCTCTCTCTCTCCCTCTCCCCCCCTACCAACCGTTCGCATATTCTTAGGAGAGGAGTCTCCTTTCTTGAGGTGTGGAGTCCTCTTCACGGTGGGATCGAAAGGTTGGGAGGGGTGGGGTGGGGTGGGTGGGGTGGGGACTCTGAAGTAGAACTTAGCATACTCCCCCTAACCCCCCCCCCCCCCCCCCACCCCCCACCCCTTCACTTTCCTTCCTTATTCTCTTCCTAATAAAGCTATTCTGCTATCTGCAGTACACACAAGCCTGTCTGTCGCCTGGTTTCTGGGAGTATGCCGACAGACTGCCCAGCCCTGTGTTGTAAGGACTCCTCTCTTGTTGACACGAAGTTGACTGGACCCTGTCCAATCAGTTCCGGTGAAGCAATCGATGATGACTGTAACCGGCAGCACCACCTTTGCCCACTCCCCCGTCGGAAAGAGGAAAACAAAGCTGTTGACCTCATTCCGTCCCACAAACCCGGCGTCCTCAACGTCTATAAGAGACCTATCTCTGAAACCTTCTTCATCCGCTCCTTCCCCCACCCTCACCCCTCCCCACCCCTGCTACCATTCACTCCCCCCCCCCCCCTCCCCCCGCTCCCTCCCTTCCTACTATACAACCCACTCCTGTCTCCAACCTCGAAATTCTCACAAAAAAAAAAACGGGAAAAAGCCGCAATTGTTGACTGGTCCAACGAACAGCAAAACGAATGACGAGAACCAACCCAGCCGGCCGCCATGTTGTGTTCCCCGGCGGGCCCGACAGTCGTTCTTCTTTTCACGGAGAGTCGATAAAAGGGAGCTAATGAACTGGGCGGTGGAAGGGGAAGAGGGAGATGGGATGAGGAGATTTTCAGATATAGTCTTCATGGAGAGTTTTCCACGACTGAGGCTCACGAACGCAGCAACCAGCTGCGTCTTGCCTGTGTGCGTACTCTCTTTTTGTCTGTTTGTCTGTCTGCCTCTGCCACTACCCTGTCTGTCTGTTTCTGTCTGTCTGTCTGTCTGTCTCTCTGTCTCTGTCTGTCTCTGTCTCTCTCTCTCTCTCCAAACTACAAAAGCAGAGAAACATGGAACGAGCTAGCAAAGAAGACCAGATAAACAATGTAATAATGATGTATAGTAATAATGATTGATATATATATACATACATACATACATACATAACTTATACAACAGATGCCGCTCCAAATACGGTTGAGCACTCTTTTTAAATTGGTGTTGATTGTTACAACCATTATCTTTATATTCATATATGTATGTATATATATATATATATATATATATATATATATATATATATATATATATATAACTGTCTGTCTGTCTCTGTCTCTCTCTCTCTCTCTCTGTCTCTGTCTCTGCGAAACGGAAGCAACAGAGTCACATGGAACCAGACAGTCAAAGAAGAAGGGATCAGACTTTTCATTGTGTAAAGGATGTATGAATCCGAATTCTGACTGTTGTTTTTCTTCCCTTTGTTTTCCAGTTTACCTCTTCGTTTGTAGCATTATTGTTTTATTTCTGTATCACCTAAAACATTTTAGAAAATACCTTTTTTTCCCTCCTCTACATTCGCGAACTTGTGCTTGAATCAGAAAGCATACAAACCAACATGCCTTTTGATTACACAAAGCACACAAACCAACATGCCTTTTGATTACACAAAGCACACAAACCAACATGCCTTTTGATTACACAAAGCACACAAACCAACATGCCTTTTGATTACACAAAGCACACAAACAAACATCCCGTTATGTAATTAAGGAGCATTTTTGTTTGTGTGCTTTTCTTGATTTATACGTTTTGATTTCATGATTTTCACAGCAAGATGCACAGGTAGTTGCCGCGTGTGGGAGTGTGAATTCTACTATAGGACTTTCCTTCGCAACACGCGCTCTCCAGGTGTTGCCAGAGAGAGAGAGAGAGAGAGAGAGAGAGAGAGAGAGAGAGAGAGAGAGAGAGAGAGACGGACGGTGGGGTTGGGAGGAGGGAAGGGGCAGGGTGGTCATCAGGGACTGAGTTATCGCCCGTTATCTGGCCTGTGAGTTTGTTCTCGGGGGGGGGGGGGGGGGGGGGGGGGCTTCCCTGGGTAGGTCGGCACCCAACATTGACGCTTGGACACCATGCCGTTCGTTGACATGGCTCCGTTGCTGGGTAGCAAGCGGGGGTACGGGATGGGGGGAGGGGGGGGTATGGGGGGGGGGTATGGAGGGGGGAGGGGGGTATGGGGGGGGGGGGGGGGGAGGAGAACATGTGTCGTGCGGCACTTAATTATCAAGTGTGCCGATTGTCTCCTTTTCAGCTAATTTCCTCTTTTTAAATTTTTTTATAGCTGATTTCCTCTCTCTCTCTCTCGCTCTGTGTCTGTCTGTCTGTTTCTGTCTCTTCCCCCCCCCCCCCCCCCCTCTCTCTCTAGCTAATTTCCTTTTTTTCATCTAATTTCCTTTTTTAAAAGCTAATTTTCCCCTTTTTTTAATAACTAATTTCCTTTTTCTTTTTTTTTTAATAGCTAATTTCCTTTTTTTTTTCCAGCTAATTTCCTTTTTAAAAAAAAAAAATTTTTAGCTAGTTTCCTTTCTTTCTTTTTTTTGTATAGCTAATTTCCTTTTTTTCAGCTAATTTCCTCATTTTATTATTATTATTATTATTATATTATTATTTTTTTTTAGCTAATTTCCTCTTTTGTTTCTTTTTTTTTTCTTTGATAGCTGATTTCCTTTTCCCAGCTAATTTCCTCTTTTCTTTTTTTTTTTTTTTTTTTTTTGCTGCTTTAAATCTTCTGAATGCCTCCCATGCGTACTGATTTTTTTTTCCCCACCGACCGATAACATAGAGTCTATATGAAAACTGGTTGAAAATACATTTGAAAGCAGCACCTCTGCTTGTTTGCGATGTGAAACAGGTGCTGTCGACTCTAAGCGCTTTACAATCAACACTCGTTTACACAACGGGCTGTCTACCTGGGTAGTGCCGACTGAAGAGCTGCCAGCTGGCGCTTCATTCAGTCGTTTCCCGTGTCATCCAGTCAGTATCGTTCAATATCGATCACTCATTTTCCTTACTTCCTTCATTCTTTCCATTTCTCATTCAGGGTGCATGCTATGTGTAACGTGTCATCCATACCAACGGCCAAACTGGCCTACTCTTCCGAATGTTGGTGATGGGATTTTACGTGTGTGCAAGATGTTATGCGTGCGTTCACACACGGAACCTCGGTTTATAGTCTCATTCGAAGGACTGTATGGGAAATGGAGTCAGAACCAATGTTTAACTCCGAGGGAAAAATCCCCCTGTACCGAAACGCCCCGGCGGAGGTTCGAACCCGCAACCCCAGGATCACCAAGATTGCGAGTCAGGCGCTCTACCAACTGAGCTATTCCGGCTCCAATCCATCCAATGCTCTTTCTAACAAGAAAGGAAACGCACAGACACAGTCCGAGTCATTGGTTACACTGTAGCGAAATTGTTCTCAGGACATACAATTAACAAGGACGGAAAGGGACTGCTAGTAATAACGGTCATAGTGTTCACGATCGATCATCATCAGCTTTACGTACACAGCGCATTTTTTTTTTTTTTTCTTTTAAGGGTTGTCGATGCCATTGCTATATGTACGTAACACATTTGACAATAGTATGTTTGTAGCCTACTCAAATGTCGCGAGAAATGTATTGTCGGGTTTATATGATGTAATCTGTAGGTATTAATGAAATAGTTTGTGCACAAACAGTATTATGTTGATCAAGTATCTCACCTGGTTGTGTTTTGTCATCGGTCCCAAACGCGACGACCAACCGCGCGTTGGTCCGATTGTTGAAGACTTAAGAGAGTGTTTAAAAGCTCACGGCGCGCACCTGTGTTTCTTTGTGCAATTTGAAGATGTCGGTCTGGAAGCTGATGTCGAAGGTCAACAGAAAGACGAGCACCTTAGTCATGGCTGGTGTGTCTTGCTCAAAATGTCTTGGTAAGAGTTTGAAATCATTATTCATCCCCAAGTTATCCTGTCTGTTTCCCTCCCCTCCCCCCGTCTCTCTCTCTCTCTCTCTCTCTCTCTCTCTCTCTCTCTCTCTCTCTCTGCCTGTCTGTCTCACTGTCTGTCTGTCTGTCTGTCTGTCGTCTCCGGCTATGCTATCACATCACCCTCTGTGTGTTCTCATCACCCTCTCTATAGAACACCATCCTCTCTATGTGATCACATCACCCTCTCTGTATTATCACTTCACCCCTGCCTGTGTTATCACATCGAGCATCACCCTCTCTGTGTTATCACATCACCCGCTCTAAGTTATCACATCACCCTGTCTGTGTTACCACATCACCCTCTCTATGTTATCACATCACCTCTCTATGTTATTACATCACCCTCTCTATGTTATCACATCACCCTCTCTGTGTTATCACATCACCTTCTCTGTGTTATCACATCAGCCTCTGTGTTCTATTACCACCCTCTCTGTGTAATCACATCACCCTCTCTATTTTACTACATCATCCTCTCTATGTTATCACATCTCCCTCTCTATTTTACTACATCATCCTCTCTATGTTATCACATCACCCCTCTGTGTTCTATTACCAACCTCTCTATGTTATCACATCACCCTCTGTGTTCTATTACCACCCTCTCTATGTTATCACATCACCCTCTCTATTTTACTACATCACCCTCTGTATGTTATCACATCACCCTCTGTGTTCTATAACCACCCTCTCTATGTTATCACATCACCCTCTGTGTTCTATTACCACCCTCCCTATGTTATCAC
>JADBJO010001612.1:263522-271022 GCA_016801955.1 Conus betulinus
CCCCCCCCCCTCTCTCTCTCTCTCTGTCTCTCTCTCTGTGTGTGTTGTGTGTATGTGTGTGTGTTGTGTGTGTGTGTGTGTGTGTGTGTGTGTGTGTGTGTGTGTGTGTGTGTGAGTGATTTTTCACCACAATAGCATTTCCAGTCATGTCTGTCTCCCTGCATGTCGTTTTGTCTGTCCGCAAGATAAGTCAGAAAGTGGTAGGGACTATTTTCCACCAATTTTGTAGGGCTGTCTGTAGAACTAGTATCTATGCCAGCGGTGTGTTTATACATTGAAAGAGGTGGTGTGTTTATTCATTGGAAACTGGCGGTGTGTTTTATACATTGAAATAGGCGGTGTGTTTATACATTGGAAATAGTCCGTGTATTTATAGACTGGAAATAGGAAGTTTAATAAGAGAATTGGATTTATACCATTCACTAAACTCGTGAATACATCACCATAACCCTAACCGAGTCCCGATCCGAACTCTGACCCACACGCCCTCATCTGATCTAAACCTTATCCCATCCCGGACAACCCTTTCCTGATCCACACTATAAAACCAGACTATAAAATCTTCATTGATGGATGGTGCCTCCGGAAGGCGGTGGGGGTTGTCTTCTCTTGTCCCCACCCATAAGAAAAGAAACGGGCTGCGCGGTGTGTAAGTGCTGACATGGTGGTGACTGTAGGCAGGTACCACCAGACTGACTGACGTGCTGGTGGCCAACCCTGTCGACGTTAGGGCGTGCATGCAGGGTGGAGAATGCAAGTGGAAGCACTGTCCTGGTAACTCGGCATGAACCGTGCAGTCACAGGGTGGACGACGTGCACACCACTGCAACAGTCAGCCGAGACGTGAATTTTTTTTTTCTGTTATGTTCTTTTTTTTTGTTGTTTGTTTATTCGAGTATTGAACTGGAGAAAAAAGACAGAAGGCAGGGGAGTGGAGGAAGTGGTGGTGGTGGTGGTGTGGGGGGGGGGGGGGGGGGGGGGGTGAAGGGGGGTACGGGGAGTGGAAGCCCCACCATCACCACCCAGAACAAACAACAAAAAGAAAAAGTGTTGTGTTTGGGGAGGGGCGGGGGGTAGGGTAGATTCATCAGTTTCAGTTCAGTGTTTTATTTAATGTCTTTTCATCGCCAGATGTTATTAGACACTTATACACACACACACACACACACACACACACACACACACACACACACACATGACACACACACACACACAGTCTACACACGTAACATGATCCACGTTAGTACTTTCAAACCCAGTCTGACATAATCATGTATATATACACAAGTGAAATACCCTAGTGGGAACAGATATGTTGATCTTTATAAAAAAAATTTTTTACCACCTGTGACTGGGACAGAACCACGAGGGAAGGTTGAAGTGCCCACAAAAAATACACAGTGGATGCATGCTCACTGGGGGGTTCCCTGTTCATGCCAACTTGTCCCGGCACTAACTGGGTCCGCCCGCTCTTGGCTCGACATAAGTACCTGCATAATAGACTACAATGCCTGCGTTTCTTTCAAGCTGTGCCACTAGGTTGTCTGTGAGCGCGCGCAGGGGGGGGGGTGGGGGGTGGGGGGGGGGGGGGGGGGGGGGGAAGGGGGGAAGTGATGGGCATATTGACTGTCCCTTCCACTGAGACACCTCCTGAGTCCCTGGCTGGGAGGCTGGTCAGGGAGGTTGTCTCAGGGACTCTTTGTCTTTATGTGAATGTAAAGTGCGTTTCAGTGATCAGTGTCATCTCCCCTCCCCCCACTCCCCACCCCATCCCCCCACACACACACCCCCACGCCGTCCCCCCAGAGCCACCTCTGCTGCTCTCCGATTCCCCAAGCGCATTTACACAGGACACACGCAGGCAGGCAGGCACGTACACACACGCACGCACACACACACACACACACACACACCGCACGCACGCACGCACGCACGCACGCATCGCACGCACGCACGCGCAGGCACCCACACACACACACACCACACACACACACACCACACACACACACACACACACTGCACACACACAACATGCACGCACAAACACACATACACATCACACGACACACACACACAACACACACACGCACGCACGCACGCACGCACTGCACGCACGCACGCATCGCACGCACACACACACACACACACAACACACACTCACACACCACAGGACGCGTCACACAGCACTCACGCACGACGCCCACACACAACCCACACCCACATAGACCTCAACAATTCTACCATTCTAGGCGTCTGTCCCAAATGAACCTTGTGGCAAACCATCCTATGAATTTCCTTCTTTATCTTTCCTTTTTTTTTTTTTTTTTTTTTTTTTTTTTTTTTTTTGAAATCTCCACCTCCCTCCTTCCCCCTAAACGCCATCCTCCCCCCACACAGTGCCCTCATCATCTTTTTTTCCTGTTCTTTTCTTCCAACCCCCCCCCCCCCCCACCCCCCCCCCCCCCCCCCTCCGATTCCCTTTTCCCTTTCTCCTCCTCTCCACTGTACCCCCTTTTCCTCTCTCTCTCCCTCCCCCCCCCCCCTTTCCACTTATCCCCTCCTCCTCGGTTCCACTGCTTGTCGTCCGGATTCTAATGGCGGCCCAGTGCATTAGTAAGCAGCACGACCTTATCCACGCGGGCCTGCACACGTTGCATAAGCCTGGAAAACACCGGTAAAACCGTCGCCGCGGGACAACCTCGGGTATGGTGCACCGCTCGTCGCAAAAGTTGCATGTGTGTTTTTGTGACGAGTCTGCACTGGGTTACGCTTTCTCAGGGACTCACGGAGTTCCTCAGTGAGGACAGTCACAGTATTGCCCATCACTTTTCCCCCTTCTCTCTTCACCCCCCTCCTTTCCTCCAGTCGTGTTGTATCGGAGAAGGTGTGTGTGTGTGTGTGTAGTGTAGTCTCCGTTCAGATGAAACGATGCCTGTTTTTCACCACAGATGCCATGGCCTCAGCGGACACACAAGCACAGGATGGGGTCACAGCGCCCCTCTGACGTTTGTCCTTCTGTGTGTGGAAGTGAAAAATACCGCGCACTGCGCGCGCGAGTGTACACCCAAACACGCACACCACACACAAAACACACACAACACTACACACACACCACACACACACACACACACACACACACACACACACACACCACACACTCTCTCTCTCTCTCTCTCCCTCTCCTTCCTCCTCCCCTCCCTCCCCCTCCCTCCCTGACAACACCGTTAAGAGCGCGTGTTGCGCAACAAGCCCAACACTCTCTCTCTCTAGGTAGCGCGCGAGAGCGAGCACGCAACACACACCACCACACACACACACCACACACACACACAACACACATCCCCAACACACAAAAAAATATAAAGACTACACACACATTACATACACACACACACACACACACACCCCACACACACACACAACACACACACACACCCACCTCACTCCCTCGCTCACTCACTTGCACACATTTCACTCGCATTATCACATTTTATCCTTTACTCTCGCTCTCTCTCTCTCTCTCTCTCTCTCTCACACACACACACACACACACACACACACACACACCCACACACACACACACACACACACACACACCACACACCACACACACACAACACCCACATGGTCAAAAACACGAACTCTCAAAACAGAAGAAAGAAGCAGTGTGCTCTCTCTCCTCTCTCTCTCTCTCTCTCTCTCTCTCTCTCTCTCTCTCTCGCTCCCTCCACCCCCCTTCTCTCTCTCCTCTCTCTTCTCTCTCTATCTCTCTCTCTCTCTCTCCTCTCTCACACACACACACGCACAGCGAGTAATAGTGTTGACATTTGATGTGGATGATGAATGTTGAACAAACATCGCTCGTGGGGTTAGCTAGCGCGTTTTTGCTTGATAAGACACGAACACCTAAACTCGCCAAAGGTAAATGAAGGACTCGTGCGCATGGTGCGCACGCGAACACACACACACACGCACCTCGCACACACGCACGCTCGCTCACACCACAACACAACACACACACACACAAACACACCCACACACACACACACACACACACACACACACAAATCGCACGCACGCACAATCGTTGGCCGTTCTGTTAATAAATTACTGTTAATTTATTTTTTGTGCTCAACTCTTGGTCTCTGTCTCTCTGTCTCTCGGTCTGTCTGTCTGTCTCTCTCTGTCTGTCTGTCTCTGTCTGTCTGTCTGTCTGCTCTCTCTCTCTCTCTCAAAACTCCTACTCTCTTCTCTCTATCCTTCTAAGTATCAAACTTAGGTGAAGACGGTTGGCGGCATCTTCTAACAGTAAAGAAGTGTACAGGCACTTCGGCGAATCACGCAGGCAGGTATAGCTAGCTGATGCAATGTACAGAATTCGGCGAATTATGCAGTCAGGTATAGCTAGCTGCCTGATACAATGTATAGAATTCGGCGAATGACGCAGTCAGGTATAGCCACTGATGCAATGTACAGAATTCGGCGGACCACGCAGTCAGGTATAGCTACTGATGCAATGTACAGAATTCGGCGGACCACGCAGTCAGGTATAGCTACTGATGCAATGTACAGAATTCGGCGGACCACGCAGTCAGGTATAGCTACTGATGCAATGTACAGAATTCGGCGAATGACGCAGTCAGGTATAGCTACTGATGCAATGTACAGAATTCGGCGAATGACGCAGTCAGGTATAGCTATGATGCAATGTACAGAATTCGGCGAATGACGCAGTCAGGTATAGCTATGATGCAATGTACAGAATTCGGCGAATGACGCAGTCAGGTATAGCTACTGATGCAATGTACAGAATTCGGCGAATGACGCAGTCAGGTATAGCTACTGATGCAATGTACAGAATTCGGCGAATGACGCAGTCAGGTATAGCTACTGATGCAATGTACAGAATTCGGCGAATGACGTAGTCAGGTATAGCTAGCTGATGCAATGTACAGAATTCGGCGAATGGACGCAGTCAGGTATAGCTACCCAATGCAATGTACAGAATTCGGCGAATGACGCTAGCTAGCTGATGCATAAAGTGCGGTTTGTCTTATCTGTTGTGTCCCAGTCTGCAATCTGTTGTTGGCAACAAATCCACATTTTCCCCGTGGTCTCCTTCGAGTGTGCCTGACTCTGTTGCGTACTGGGCAGATCAGGAGCGAATAGCTTTTGTGCTAGGAAGTCACAGTGGCTGCATTTCAAATGCGTCAGTAAAGCTCCAGTTACCCTCCAATGGGTCCCAGTCCACGTTGTCTCCCGGGAAACGAGCATGCTGACCAATAAGCGAAAGCCGGAAGCCAGCTCCCCCAGCCAGCTCCCCTACCACATAATAGAGGAAGTGAAGTCACTCCTACGTGGTGCCTTCAGAGCTGACTGGATTAGAACGAACCAGGGCTCTGAGGCACACCAAGACCCCTTCCACACACTGGAGAGGAAAACACCAAACATTCATTTTCCGCTGGCGCACTGGGCATGTGGCCTGCGTGCCCACCTCAAGACGATAGGAGCCGCAGACTCAGCCCTGTGTCCCTGTGGACAAGCCGACCAGATACCAGCACATGTCCTCCAGGACTGTCCCTTCAATGATGAGAGACCAGTGCCAGCCTGGCCAGAAGGGGCGGACCTCAAGACAAAACTCTGGGGGACTGCCAGCGATCTCCGCCAGACGGTCGAGTTTACCGCCACCCTCGGAGTCCGGCTGTAGCTGCGTAGCTGTCGAACGCTGAAGAAGAAAAATGCGTCAGTAAGCTGAAGGGAACAATGTCGGGATTCCAAGAGAATCAAAAACGCTTCGCGGCGGGCGTGCGTTCATGTTGTTTTAAACACCGTGCTTTGTCTCAGCCGGAACAGCACCATCGGATGGGTGTTAGACTCCGCCATGGCTTAAGGCTGTGTCAGGCCAACTGACATAGGCTAGAACACCAAGGTTACATCAAAATGTTGTTGTTACTCTGCATAATTGTGCAGGGATTGTCTTCAGTTGTGACAAGCTCCTAGCATAACATTATCAGTCTCCAAAATCCCCCGAAGTCGGAGTGTGGCTGCCCATGTGGCAGGGTAATTAAAAACGGTCAGACACGTGATGTTTCATCCCCAGCTGATGCATTTGTACCATAGTGTTCAAGCACTTTGGCTGTTTGGATGATCCCTGTCTTTTAGCCAGAGTACGAAAAACAACAACAACAACAACAACAACAGACTGAAGATTTACAGATCCGCGGCTCGATCCCTGCTTCTTACGTTTTCATCTTTTTTTTTTCTTTTTTCTTTTCGTTTTTTTTGTTTTGTTCGTGGGATTTGACGCTGGTCCGAGACAAAGATTTGCCTAACGGGAAGTGGGGGGGGGGGGGGGGAAGTTCGGTCGGGGGGGGGGGGGGGGGGGGGGTTGACAAAGGAGATTTAGATCAGGGGCGGATGGGGAAAAGAGGAGGGTGGACGGGTGTTTTGGTCATGGGGTTGGGGGGGGGGGGGGGGGGAGACTGAGGAGTGGAAGAAAGAGTGGGCATGGATAACGGGGGTGGGGGGTAAGGAGAGGGGAGACGACGGAAGGGGTGGGAGAGAGGATCAGGGGAATAATAGAAGGGACAAGGGGGATGGGAAGAGAGAAGAAATGTAGATTGGGGGGGGGCGGAGGAGGAAGAAGGATGAAAGCAGTTTGGGTGAGGGTGGGAGATGAGACGCAGGGAGAGATGGATAGTGTTTTAATCTTCATAAATTAAAAAAAAAGGGAAAAAAAAAAAAGAAGACGGCCTTGAAAATAAACGACGAAGTTTGAACAATCCTGTTGACAGTAGGCCTATATTCAGCTTCTCTTTTCCGTTTGAAATGTACCTGACCTTGGACCCCGACAAGAGAGCGTTGTTTTTTTTTAAGCGCAGGCGATCAACAGGGAAACTGTTTTCTAATGTGTGTTCAGCCATTGTTTTTTTTTCACCCGGACATCAAAACTCGTCACGTGGGTCTGATTGATCGGAAGAGGTGTCGGCGCTTTTAAAAAAACGACGAGGTGACTTCCCTTTCAAATCTTTTTATGGGAAAAACACACCCCCTCCCCCCTCCCCGTCATCCCCTTCCCCTCTAATATGTCATCTCGTTTGGAGAAAGTAAGGCAAGCCATCGTACCATACGAGGACCTGGTTGTCTACAGTGAAAAGAAGGAAAATAAGATGGTATTGTCATGTATCAAGATCAACAGGACTTGCTCTCAAATCATTCAACAAAGAACAATGCGCGAAGGCAGAAGAAGAAGAAGAAGAAGAAGAGAAGAAGAAGAAGAAGAAGAAGAAGAAGAGAGAGAGAGAGGGAGAGTCGAGAGGAGAGAGGAGAGAGAGAGAGGAGGAGAGAGAGGAGAGAGAGAGGAGAGAGAGAGACGGGAGGGACAAACATCAGTGCATGGACTGGCCTCACACTCAGCAACGGCTTTGAGCGTCTGAGAAACGGGAGGAGTGGAGGAAGCTGGTTGCGAAGTCTTCTGTGGCGCCCCAAACGGTCTTCAGG
>JADBJO010001612.1:288522-296022 GCA_016801955.1 Conus betulinus
GCAAAACTTCTTCATGCTATATATATTTTTGGATATGAATGTGAAGGTACTCATGTATGTATTAGATGGTCGTTGTCTTGTTATAATTTGAGATGTTTGTCCTTGTTTTTCATGAACAAATATTATTATTACTTTTAGTTAAATCACAATATTTGACATCTTTGCTGCCATTTTAGTAGTATAATCATTGTGCTTAATATTTCTATGCCCTCTTTCCCATGACTGTTTTTTCGTTTTTGATTTGTACCCCCCCATTGTCAATAAAATGTGTCCGTGTCCGTGTCCGTGTCTCTCTAAGCTTTTCATTCATCAGTCATAAACTAACAGCTTTTCACATATTATCATGTATCTGTCAGTTACACTGCTTTAAAGCATCAGCCATAACACTGCTTCCACACGTCAGTCAAAAAAATGACACTGATTTTTCACATCAGTCCTATTCCAAAAGCTTATGCTGCTGTGGATCATTAAACAGGTATCTCAGAATCAAAGAAAATCTGTGAAGTTCATTTCTTCAGCTGTAGTAGCACGGCCTTTTAAACATCTTATACACTAAAACGTATTCTGGGCTATAGACACACGATTTGAGAGAGAGAGAGAGAGAGAGAGAGAGAGAGAGAGAGAGAGAGAGAGAAGAAAGAAAGAGAGAGAGAGAGAGAGAGAGAGAGAGAGAGAGAGGGGGGGGGGGCTGTAAGCTGTCAGCTGTATCAGCCATCTCTCAGATTACAAGGTTATAATTAAAATTCACCCCCGCTGTGACAGATCTTTCCGTGAAAGTACTTGCTACGGGTTTAAAAAAAAAAATAAAAAAGAATTGTCATGACTTGTTTACATTTGTAGGTTTCGCTCGTTGAAATTACGTTGTGAATTCCAAGAAATTGCAGTCAAGAGCTTATAGATGGGAAACACACACACACACACACACACACACACACACACACACACACACACACACACAGGTGGGAGGGAGGGAGGGAGGGTGTGGGAGTGGGAGCTTCAGGGGACGTTACCCCCAGATCCCACAGGGATGCTATCGCAGAAGTGGAAAGGACTCCGCCATGGAACCTGTGCGAGCCGTCTGCAACCCCCCCTCCCCCTTCCCCTCCCCCCATCCCCCCCCCCCCCCACGCCCTCTCCCGCCTGCTCCCTCTTTCCTTCTACCTGCGTTCAGGTGTGGAAAAGAGAGAGAGAGAGAGAGAGAGAGAGAGAGAGAGAGAGAGACAGACAGACAGACAGACAGACAGACAGACAGAGAACGGAGAATGCAGTGGCAGTATCTACATGTATATTATTAGTAGTTACGGATGAAAAAAAAAAACGGGTCAATCAAATTAATGAACCGGTGGGGGTGGGGGGGGGGGGGGGGGGGGAGGTATTCTGACCATTTATAAGGCCTTTCCGCCTCTAGGCTTCTTTTCCTTTTTTGTTTGTTTGTTTATTTATTTATTTGTTTGTTTCTTTGTCTGATCCCCCCCCTCCCCTTTCGCCTCTGTACCCCCCCCCCCCCCCCCCCCCCCCCCCCCCCCCCCCCCCCCCCCCCCCCCCCCCCCCCCCCCCTCTTTTTAAAATGGTATTTCCTGCTTTTCGTTGTCTTATGTTTCAGTATTTATGTATTCGTTTTTGCATAGTTTTCTTTTTTTTGATTTCTTCAAACGCCTGTTTGTTATAGTGTTTCCTTGAGTTTTTCGCTTGTCAAACTGTCTCTCTTTTCCTCTCCTCTTCCCCCCTCCTTCCTCCACCCCTTTTCTCAACATTTGTGCTCACCCACGTGATTTTTTTTCTTTCTTTCTGTTATTTTGCCATCTGTTTGGTTTTTTTTTTTTTTTGCCCCCCCCCCCCCCCCCCCAACCCTCCTTCGTTCTTCCTTCCCTTCCTCCCCTTCCTTCCCTGTTTTCTCTATATGTTTTATCCAGTCTTTCTGTGAAATGTAATGTAATGTGGTGTGTGGTGTGTGTGTGTGTGTGTGTGTGTGTGTGTGTGTGTGTGTGTGTGTGTGTGTCTCCTATACATGGGAGTCAAGGATCATCAAAGAATGGAACTGGCTGACATATTACTCGAAATAGTCGAACAGCTTCTGGGTGTGTAGTGGATTGGGGAGGGGGGAGAAGAGGGAGGAAAAGTGTGGGAGGGGGGAAATGAAAAAGCCTTGCTCTACGTGCAAATAAGACGCCGAACCATACTGATATATGGTATATGCCTAGAAAAGATTTTAACATTTCAAAAATACGCGAATTGGGGGAAAACCCTGTTGGGGGGGGGGGGGGGGGGGGGGGGGGGGGGGGGGGGAGGCAGTGAGGAGGGGGTGGGGGCGGTGGAAGAGTTAAAAATATCTTCCAAGTGGATGAGATTTAATAAGATAGACAGCCAACATGGCCAGACCCCCCAACCATTCTCATAACTGGGATTGGAAACACTAGACATAGTCAGCGAAAGGTTAAAGACTTGATCTTATGATGAAGAGGCTGAAAATGAGTGAGTTCTTGTACTATTACAGTCAAATTAAAAAAAAAAAAAAAAAGAGGGATATCGAGAATCTGACCACATACACAAGCAGGTGCCGGTTTTAAATACCTGCCTAACCATCCATTAACCCGCAACCTATGCACAAGGTTACGATTTAGGATTGGATCTGGGGGATTACAACATTTTCTTGTTGGTTTAGTCATATCCCATCTGTGCTTCCGAGCTGCATCTTCGAGGTATTGCTTCTGTCTCATGTTCCATATTGAATTTGTGAGAATGTGAATACCTGCAGATGAGGAAAGATGGATGGTCAATCAGAACTAATGTTTTTTGCATACCAGTATATATGGGCCCTAAGTGTGTGTGTGTGTGTGTGTGTGTGTGTGTGTGTAGAAATATCCCGTCTAAGTTTACTGCTTTGATGTTTGAGGAGGGAGAGAGATATAGTGGCGAAGGTGCAAAGGGATACAAGGTTGTATATAATGAGCAGAATTCTAATTTTTTAATGCCCTCTCTCTCTCTCTCTCTCTCTCTCTCTCTCTCTCTCTCTCTCTCTCTCTCTCTCTCTCTCTGTGTGTGAGCGCGCGCGCGCCTGTTTGTGCGTGTATGCGTGTGTTTGTGAGAGTGAGTGCATGTTTGTACGAGGGCTAGAGTATGTGTGTGTGTGTGTGTGTGTGTGTGTGTGTGTGTGTGTGTGTGTGTGTGTGTGCAAGCGCGCGCGCTCGAGTGTGTGCGCGTGTGCGTGCGTGCGTACATACGTAAATGCGCGCGCACGATTGTGTGTGTGTGTGTGTGTGTGTGTGTGTGTGTAAGCATCTTGTACCGCTTACCAGCACGGCTAACGGCGCTTGTCGGGGACTGTTGATTTTGGCAGTTTCATGCTCTTTGGGGCACTTGCCAGTTCCCCCCAACCCCCCCCCCCCCACCGTCATTTCCCTCTCTGCCTTCACCCCCATCCCTATCCCGCCCTTTCCTCTCCAACCTTTCAGCCCTGAAGGTACGGCTCGACCTTCGCCCCTCGGAGAGTCGAGGCCGCCACCACATATCCACACTGCTCCGGCTCGCTCGCTTCACAGTACCTCTGCGCTATCGGGAAACGCCTGTCTCGAATCGGCTTGCGCGTTCTTTCAGTGATTACTTCTGGTCAAGGAGGACCTTTCTTTTTTTTTTCCTTTTTTTTTTTCTTTTTTTCTTCTTCATGGATTGTTCTACCAGAGCTACGTTCCTCACTTTAGCTACAGGGGAATGAATCATTTAGTATAATTACTGATGTCTACTGATGTCTGCAAACAAACAAAAAAAAAAAAAAAAAAAGTCAGTTGATGCTTTATGTTCGGAAGGATCAGTTAACGCTCTACACTCTGTTTCTTGTGTTTTCATTAGCACCATGCGACTTTCTGTCTTTGAAACTGATTAGAACTGACGGGTTTTTGCTGAAAAGGTAATCTAAAAGACTCAAGTACAAGGTCGTAACAGGAAGTGGGATAAAGATAGGAAGAGGTAGTGGGATAAGACAGCACAAGGTAGGCAGAGGTAGTGGGACAAGGTAGGAAGAAGTAGTGGGATAAGATAAGACAAGGTAGGAAGAAGTAGTGGATAAGATAAGACAAGGTAGGGAGAGGTAGTGGGACAAGGTAGGGAGAGGTAGTGGGACAAGGTAAGAAGAGGTGGGACAAGGGACAAGGTAGGAAGAGGTAGTGGGATAAGGTAAGACAAGGTAGGGAGAGGTAGTGGGACAAGGTAGGACAAAGTAGGAAGAGGTAGTGGGATAAAGTAGGACAAGATAGGAAGAGGTAGTGGGATAAAGTAGTACAAGGTAGGAAGAGGTAGTGAGACAAGGTAGGAAGAGGTAGTGGGATAATGTAGAACACAAGGTAGGAAGAGGTAGTGGGGTATAGTAAGACAAGGTAGGAAGAGGTAGTGGGATAAAGTAGTACAAGGTAGGAAGAGGTAGTGGGATAAAGTAGTACAAGGTAGGAAGAGGTAGTGAGGTAAGGTAGCACAAGGTAGGAAAGAGGTAGTGAGGTAAGGTATGACAAGGTAGGAAGAGGTAGTGAGGTAAGGTAGTGGGACAAGGTAGGAAGAGGTAGTGGGAGGTAAGGTATGACAAGGTAGGAAGAGGTAGTGGGATAAGGTAGTACAAAGTAGGAAGAGGTAGTGGGATAAGGTGGGACAAGGTAGGAAGAGGTAGTGGGGTATAGTAAGACAAGGTAGGAAGAGGTAGTGGGATAAAGTAGTACAAGGTAGGAAGAGGTAGTGGGGTATAGTAAGACAAAGTAGGAAGAGGTAGTGGGATAATGTAGCACAGGTAGGAAGGAAGAGGTAGTGGGATAATGTAGCACAAGGTAGGAAGAGGTAGTGGGATGAGGTAGCACAAGGTAGGAGGGAGGTAGTAGGGTAAGGTAACTCAAAGTAGGAAGAGCTAGTAGGACAAGATAAGGTAGTAAAAGGTAGGAAGAGCTAGTGAGATAAAGTAGTAAAAGGTAGGAAGAGGTAGTGAGGGTAAGGTAGGACAAGGTAGGAAGAGGTAGTGAGGTAAGGTATGACAAGGTAGGAAGAGGTAGTGGGTAAGGTAGGAAAGGTAGTGGGACAAGGAGAGGAGGGTAGTGAGGGTAGGTATGACAAGGTAGGAAGAGGTAGTGGGACAAGGTAGGAAGAGAGGTAGTGGGACAAGGTAGGAAGAGGTAGTGGGACAAGGTAGGAAGAGGTAGTGGGACAAGGTAGGAAGAGGTACGGGATAAAGTAGGAAGAGGTATAGGGATAAGGTAGGACAAGGTAGGAAGAGGTAGTGGGATAAGGTAGGACAAGGTAGGAAGAGGTAGTGGGATAAGGTAGCACAAAGTAGGATGAGTAGTGGAATAAGGTAGCACAAGGTAGGAAGAGGTAGTGTGGATATACTAGGACAAGTAGGAAGAGGTAGTGGGACAAGGTAGGAAGAGGTAGTGGGACAAGGTAGAAGAGGTAGTGGGACAAGGTAGGACAAGGTAGGAAGAGGTAGTGGGACAAGGTAGGACAAGGTAGTAGGAAGAGGTAGTGGGATGTACTAGGACAAAGTATGAAGAGGTAGTGGGATAAGGTAGGACAAGGTAGGAAGAGGTAGTGGGACAAGGTAAGACAAGGTAGGAAGAGGTAGTGGGGTTATAGTAGGACAAGGTAGGAAGAGGTAGTGGGATAAGGTAGTACAAGGTAGGAAGAAGTAGTGGGTTATAGTAGGACAAGGTAGGAAGAGGTAGTGGGATAAAGTAGTACCAAGGTAGGAAGAGGAAGTGAGACAAGGTAGGAAGAGGTAGTGGGATAAGGTGGGACAAGGTAGGAAGAGGTAGTGGGATAAAGGTAGCACAAGGTAGGAAGAGGAAGTGAGACAAGGTAGGAAGAGGTAGTGGGATAAGGTAGCACAAGGCAGGAAGAGGTTGTGGGATAAGGTAGCACAAGGCAGGAAGAGGTTGTGGGATAAGGTAGCACAAGGCAGGAAGAGGTTGTGGGATAAGGTAGCACAAGGTAGGAAGAGGTAGTGGGATAAGGTAGCACAAGGTAGGAAGAGGTAGTGGGATAAGGTAGCACAAGGTAGGACAAAACAGGAAACTGTGGGGAAAATAGGGAAAAGACTGGACGAAGTTGAAACAGGTACGACAGGTAGGAGAAAACAAAGATAAGAACAGTGACAGATCGCAAAAAGCTGACAACAGTAAGGCAATAGTTGGAAGAGGCAGTGGCAAAACAGGAAGACATAGGAAGCCCCTAAACCCCCACGCCCCCACTCCCACCGCAACCCCCCCACCCCCGCTTCCCCTTAAAAAAAAAAAAAAAAAAAAAAAAAAAAAAAAAAAAATCAACAACAACACACCAAAAAACAAGAAAGAAAAGAAGAAATATTCAAAAGTGGACGTAGGCTACGAAAATGTAATGTCGAGCGAAGGATGAGCACGCTGATTCGCTGTTTGGTGTAGGGAGTGAGGAAGATGGCCCCTGTGGGTCGTCTGGGAGAAATCAAGGGTGTGATTTCATCTCGGGCAGGGGGCGGTAATCCTGTTTGTCTTGTGACGCCTGGGCGAGCCGTGGGAATGAGCGACTTGACGCCTGGCAGAAACCCCGGGGAACGAGACCAGATGGTCCCCTGGCCTGTCTGTCTTTTTGTTTCTTTCTTTCATCTTTTCATTCTGTCTTTCTTTCTATCTTTCTTTCTTTTTTGGTTTTTTTTTTTTTTTTTTTTATCTCTCTCTTTTAGTTTGTTTCGTTTTTTTTTTCTTTTCCCATCTGTGTTTCTTTTTTGTTTATTTACTTCGTCCTCCTCCTTTTTTTGCCCCCTTCCTCCATTTCGCCTCTCTTTTTTTATGTTCAGACCCCTGTGTCTGTCTGTCTGTCTGTCTGTCTCTGTCTGTCCTCTCTCTCTCTCTCTCTCTCTCTCCTCTCTCTCTCTCTCTCTCTCTCTCTCCTTTCCTTCCTTTCGCTCCTGCGTCTCACTGCCCCCCCCCCCCCCTCCCTCTCTCATTTTTACTTTTTTTCCCCCGTATCGTGTTGCAGGTTCTAGTCACATTTTGCATGCTTCTTTTGTTGCCTTATCTTATTTTGCATTGTTGACCCAACTCAGGGCGAGGACTGGATGTAAAAAAAAACCCACATCAGTGCTGATCTATTATCCTCGTAAATAAAGAATGTTGTCTTGTCTTCTCTCTCTCTCTCTCTCTCTCTCTCTCTCTCTCTCTCTCTCTCTCTCTCTCTCTCTCTCTCAAGTTGTAATGGTGTTGTGTGGTGACTGTTGCAGCACTCTCAGAAGAAGGCGAAGGCCCAAAGACGAAGAGCAGAGCGGGTGGTTCCAGTCACAGGCAGCAGAGGCCATGCTGTTTACAACGGGGGGACATGCTACCTAGGCAGCTTCTGTGCATGTCCCAAGTGCGTGAGAGAGAGAGAGAGGAGAGAGAGAGAGAGAGAGAGAGAGAGAGAGAGAGAGAGAGAGAGAGAGAGAGAGAGAGAGAACCTGCGTGCGAACATGAGCACGTGAAGAGAGTTTTATCAACTAGTCAGAAGTGGGTTTTATTT
>JADBJO010001612.1:303205-305705 GCA_016801955.1 Conus betulinus
TTGAAGAGATCACGCAGAATGCAGACAACAGGCATGCTGGCGATTCCAGATACTAATAACTAAACAAGTGAGACGACATATTATGTATACATCGATATACTGGCTGCTCAATGACCTACCCTCAAAATGTGGGAGATTCAGAGAGAACCTCGTCAGTTTTGTTCCATATGGTCCTTAGCGGTCGGCTGGGCTATAAGCAACATTACCTCTCTCCAAGTCCTGTAGCAATCCTCCTCAAATGCCTTGCCTTGTTGACATAATGACACCGTCTGGCAATATCAAATGACATTAGAAGACTATGATTTGTTTATTCAAAGGCGAGTTGCCACTCTCTCTTCTCTTCCCAAATACGTGGAGGGGAAATAAATAAGTGAAAAGAGAAATGGGAGATGGGGTGTAGAGAGCGATGGGGGGGGAGGGAGGGAGGGGGGGGGGGGGGATCTAGGGGAGACGATTTCCCCACCCGTTCGGTCATTACAGATTCATAAAAAAACAAAAAATAACGAGGTGGGGTAAGGAGAAAGGGCAAATAAATAAATAAATAAATAAATAAATAAAAGAAGTTAGGATGGGGACGAAGAAGCCCGCGGTAATCTAGTTCTGGTATCAGTATCCAAAAAAAACATCAGCTTATGGACACCATCCATTCAGAGGGCCGACAGCATTTGGGGGACCATTACATTGTGTCTTGTCAACAGAACCACGTGTTACAACAGAGCCTGTCTGCTGTTGCCTTTCGTCCTGAGGGTGAGACTCGTCAATAGCCTCAGCTTGATGGTTACCCACAGTGTGTCACAGAGACAGGGTGAGACTCGTCAATAGCCTCAGCTTGATGGTTACCCACAGTGTGTCACAGAGACAGGGTGAGACTCGTCAATAGCCTCAGCTTGATGGTTACCCACAGTGTGTCACAGAGACAGGGTGAGACTCGTCAATAGCCTCAGCTTGATGGTTACCCACAGTGTGTCACAGAGACAAACTGCTTGCCATTCTGTGATGTTTTTACCACCTAAGAGACATAACACACAATCCCACGATTCAAAAACAGCCATTGAAGAAAACAAATTACAAAAAAGGAAGAGAGCGCGCCAGAAAGAAAGAAACAGAAACTGAGACAGAGAGACAGAGAAAGAGAGAGAGAGAGAGAGAGAGAGAGAGAGAGAGAGAGAGAGAGAGAGAGAGAGAGAGAGAAGAGGGGTAATAGTTAATTTAAAAGAAAACCTTTAGTCTTTGTATGAAGATCCATAAAAGGATACAAAAGAAGTCAATACCAGCTAAATATTTCAGTAGTCAGCTCTGCTGTTCAATGACCCAAACAGTGACAGTCACGCTAGTCACATGAAAGTTCAGAGAGAGAGAGAGAGAGAGAGAGAGAGGTTGAGAGAGAGAGAGAGAGAGAGAGAGAGAGAGAGAGAGAGAGAGATGACTATTCAAAACTGTTCGTATAATTTTACTCCCTCCCTCTCTCTCTCTCTCTCTCTCTCTCTCTCTCTCTCTCTCTCTCTCCTTGAGTCCTTCCCAGCTTGTTAACTAATCTAAGCCGCACCCTTCCCTGGTAAACATCCAAAAAAGAAGTTTCTAGAATGAAGTGTACAGTACTGCAGATAGGTTCCGATACCACAATCCTCCCAAGTTACTGAGTAAGTTCGTTAAATTTGGTAAGTCAGTTCATTAAGCTCGTTAGTTATAGTCAAATTTTACCTCCACAACCATCGTAAAATGATAAGATACATGGCAAAATTCTATCCAAGGAAAGCGCGGAAATCGACCGGTGTAAACGCTGCACTCTCACAACTAGACGGCCACATCAACATAGGCATCCAAAACTGACATTTCATTTCTTCTTTCTTTTTTTCCCGTTGGTTGTTTGTTGGTTGCTGGGGTTTTCGTGGGTTTTTTTTTTCATTGTACCATCGAGAACCGAACTCGCAACACTCTTCCAAGCAAACTCAGTGCTTATTTTAACTCTGAGCCTTCTTCATCCTTCAGCTAACTCACCAGACAGACAGTCCTGTAAAGGCCGACAAACTCACAACAAACAACAACAACAGCAACATCCACCAGGCCGGATTGCCAAGGTGTCACCCACTTCCGGTCTGGCGACAGCCTGACGCCGGGGTTGTAAAAAGGGACAGAAGAGTGGCCTTTGGCTCTGAACACATCATGACAGACACCGGTCCATGAACCAGACGAGCGAGTCTCGACAGTCCAGCCGGCAGGAATTCGGTGTAGTGGCCAGACTCTTCCCACTCGTTGACGGTTCTATCACCTCCCCCGGAAGGACCATCTCAAACGCTCGGACAAAAACGACCTGTGGCAGGTTCGCCTGGACAAGGCGACCATAGCTGACCGTCCAGTCCAGAAAGGGGCAGACAGTACATCGTCAGTGAACTTGGACAACACTGCCTCTGATGATGACTGGACAATTGTCTTACACATACAGGCAGACGTACTGAAGAGGCCATAATCAACAGATGCTCGTCAACAAGAGCAAGGCGGA
>JADBJO010001612.1:313205-320705 GCA_016801955.1 Conus betulinus
TTTTTTTTTATGCTGATCGATGAGAATGAGATGATTAAGATGATGCTACGGATTTCCATTTCGTCTGAGACTACATGACAGGGCTGTACTCTACGCTTCCTTTCATAATATATCCCGGCGTCAACCAGGCCCGAGAGATACAGACACCTGCAGTGTTGGTCAGGAAATTTGAGCAACACTCTCAGAAACGCATCCATTACAGCAAAGACATCTAAAACAAAGAACCCAACAAACAAACGAACAAAACAAACAAACAAACAAAACTGGCAAACAGCCAGCCATGAAGAGTAAGCAGGGAATAATAAGTAAGGTAAGGTCATGTTGCTTATAGCCAGCCGACCGCAAAGGGCCATATCAGGGCTGTCACCACGTTGAAGACAACTCACAAGGCATATATATAACAACAACAACAACAACAACAACAACAACAATAACAACATAAACCCTCATTCACACAGCCCTTTAAAAACACACCATTCAAAAACACACCCGAAATTTTGTTTAAAAAATCATTCCTCCGTAAAATCTCAGATCAGATGTGAAAAATGTTGATCCCTTATAGAAATTGAAAGATCACATCAGGTGGGACATCTCTGAACAAGGTTTTCATGGAGTCTGCTGTAATCAATCTGTTTATGTCTCACATCATGCGGAAAAATAAGTGGGAAGGATAACTGTTGAAGCAGACAAGCTTCATGAACACATAATAACCATTTTCACTTTTTCCCCGAAGAAGAGAACAGCTAAATCTCCTTTTGAGAGAATTCTAGCTTCAGAAGCGAAATACCTATTGTCCCTTTTTTCCTGATGTATTTTACCAGTCACCCCCCTCCCTCCCCCTTCCAGTACTATGCTATTATTCCCAAGGATCACACCCACGTCCATTTGGTGCCCAAACTGAAGAAATAAGCTTCGTCTTCGTTTTCATTGTCTTCAATGTTGTAAGTCTTGCCTGAAGAAGACCAAAGAGGTCGAGGCCACACGCGTCGCGTTTTTGTCTTGTATGTCTCTTTCGTTTGGCGGAACAGTTCATCTCTTCTTTTTTTAAGTTCGTTTTCCTTAGATCACAATGTTGTTTTTTTTCCCCTCCCTCTATATATTATAACCGTTCCCCCCCAAGAAAACTGGTGATTATCGTCATCACACCGGAGGTCACAGCTCTTATTCTCGGTGGTAAAACAGTACAAACCCATAAGAAAAAAAACAAAACAAACAAACAAAACAAAAACCAGCGAAAAAAGTGAAAACTGATGATGATGACCTTCGGAGATAAGAGCGATGATAACTGTTCCCCTATTCATCACTGTTTGCCTCACAGATGATAACCGTTTTCTCTGTAAAACACAGTTATTCTCGTCTCTAGACGCTGCATCGTCCACACACCCACGACCTGTGTACCCGTTTCTATCGTGAAGTGGCTGAATGTCGGTGTGTTTTCTTACAGAATCACAACACGTTTTCCTCAGACAAACGCTGGCGATAACGAATTTCCTTACTCTCAGGTTTGCTTGACGAATAATAACATGTTTTGCTCAGAGGACAAAGAAAAAGAAAAGAAAGAAAAGGAAAGAAAGAAAGAAAGAAAGGGGGGGGGGGGGGGGGGGGGGGGGGTAAGTGTGCTCTCACAAACTTAAATGCACACTGACCAAGCCATACAGCCTAGGCAGTCAGTTTGCCATCACCACCCGCCACCACCACCACCACCAACATCCCACCCCCCAACACCTTGCACAAACCGATTCACGCGCGACTGACCACAGCTACCACCACCGTCCCCTCACCACCACCACCAACCACCACCATCACCATCACCACCCATTCAGTGATGCGTGGCATGAAAAGAACTGGAACACCCCAGATCAATCAATAATGGTTCAGGGTTTGACCAAGAAGAAGAAGAGAAGAAGAAGGAGCTAGCATGGCCTACAAGACTTTGGGTTGTATGTGTGTGTGTGTGTGTGTGTGTGGCTAGCTTACCTGGCAACGCAGAGCGACTTGGCGACAGAGAGAAGCGGAGAGAGTGGAGGTTTGGGCGGGAAATGAACACACCAGTGTGTTGTAAGAGCCAGTGGTGGTGTGGTGTGGTGTGGTGTGGTGGTGGTGGGTGGTGGTGGAGAGAGAAGTAGTGGTGGAAAAATGGAGAAGAAGGAGGAAGAGAGGCCAGCCAACACTACTGTAGGAGAGAACTAACCAACCAACTGCCCGCCCGCCTGTCCACCCGCCCGCCCCTTGTGCCAGTCAGCCAGTGGGCGAGGCCGAGTTGGTCACTCTCCCTCTCTCTCTCTCTCTCTCTCTCTCTCTCTCTCCCGTGTGTGTGTGTGTGTGTGTGTGTGTGTGTGTGTGTGTGTGTGCTGTTTGCCCCTCACCTCAGGCCGGTGATAGGTCACATCTGCCTCCCCGCTGTTAAATTTACCCCCCTTTCTCTTTTCCTCCTCTCGGAACTTTTTTCTTCCAAAAAACATTTTAAGGAATTTAAAGTAAATCTACCAGTTAACATAAAGAAACAAATTACAAGACAAAACACGACGCGATTCGACTCCTTAGGTCTTCTTCAGGTTCGTTTATTAACAACATTCAGGACAATGAAAATGTTTTCTCTTTAAATGTGTGTGTGTGTGTGTGTGTGTGTGTGTGTGTGTGTGTGTGTGTGTGTGTGTGTGTGTGTGTGTGTAATCATCGTCATTTTACTGAACATTTTAGAATCCTGCGTTGACCTCCGGCCCTCTTAATGAACACAATGTATATATATTTAAATTCCTTTTAAAAATCTTAGGAAGAAAAAGTTCCGAGAGGAGGAAATGAGAAAAGGGGGGGGGGTAAATTAAACAGGGGGAACAGATGTGACCTATCACCGGCCTGCGAGGTGAGGGCAAACAGCACACACACACACACACACACACAAACACGCGCGCACGCGCGCGCGCACACACACACACACACACACACACACACACACACACACACACACACACACACACACACTATACGATGAAACAAAAAAACATTGCTACATGATCGAGAAAAAAAAAAACATTGCTACACGATGAAAAAAAAAAAAAAAAAAACCACATTGCTACACGATGGAATAAAAAGTTAGTATCAATCAAAAATAAGGGTTACGACATCCCCCTTTCCACACTTCCTCCGCCTTCACCCCTATATCTCCTCCCCATCCATCCCCCCTTCACGCATGTGTGTATATACGGCTTACCCAGTTTCTTTCACAGTTTTTCGGAGGCCGTTCACACAGAACATAAGCGTGAAGATTAGTTTACCAGAAGACAAATGCATGGATCCAGAAAAATATATATAAGCACGGACACACACACACACACACACGCGCGCGCGCGCGCGCGCGCGCGCGCGGTGTCCATAGTTTTCCATGGTGCTTCCAAGTTACTTGAACAAGAAGCAGCTACGGGAAGAACAAGAAGAAGAAGAAGGAGGCGGAGGAGGAGAGGAGGAGGAGGGAGGAAGAAAGAAGAGAAAGAAGAGAGAGGAGAAGAAGAGGAGAAAAAGAAGAAGGAGGAGGAGGAGAGAGGGAGGAGAAGAAAGAGAAGAAGGAAGAGGAGGAGAAGGAGGTAGAAAAAGAAGAAGGAGGAGGAGAAGGAGGAGGGAGAAGAAGAAGGAGGAGAGGAGAGAAAGAAAGAGAAGAAGGAGGAGGAGAAGGAGGTAGAAAAAGAAGAAGAAGAAGGAGAGGAAGGAGGAGGTAGAAAAAAGGAGGAGGAAGAGAAGAAGAAGAAGAGAATAGGAGTAAGAGGAGAGGAAGAGGAGGACACGAAAAATAGCAGAAAGAAAAAAAAAAGAAGGAAAGAAAGAAAGGAAAGAAAGGAAGAAAAAAGAAAAAAAAACAGCCACAAACGGCTCGTTCGACAGTTATCTGGCCGAGTAGGAATATTTTATGTCTTTCAACCCGAAGGTAACAAAAAAAAAAAAAAAAAGGAAAGGAAAGGGAAAAAAAGCCCTGAATGTATTTACCAAACTGTTGCCCGGTTAATAACATCTCATGACTGACAGACGCTAAACTGGTCGTCATGTACTTCTGTACCGTTCACGCCGTGAACCGACATAAACCGCCCATCTTTTTCTTTCACACAGAGAGGTCTTTACTTGTCAGTGAATACGGGGCCATGCTAACTAATTATTATCCTGCGCGCTCGCTAGCTCTCTCTCTCTCTCTCTCTCTCTCTCTCTCTCTGTCTCTCGCTCACTCGCTCGCTCGCTTGTTGAACAAGCAAATAGGCTGAAGATGCTCAAGTGACTGAGTTCTTGAAAAACAGATGGGGGATATCAGAAACATCTTCCACCGCTGTCTCGGGTGTTGTAATATAGAACTAGAAAGGAATATGTTTCCCTGCGTTACCTTGGACAGATCCACTATCTAACCAGCTGCCGTGACGGGCGCGGTGGTTAGCGTAGCGGAATCCCTTTTGGGAGGTCATGGGTTCGATTCTCATCAGAGAAATTTGATTAGTTGTGAGATTTTCTATCCCGACCAGAGTTGAGTTTGCTGTGGGCTCAAAACTGGGAAGACTTCGACCACAGAGTCAATTTTCGTCCCCTTAATGTACGCGTCTCTGAGAGACTGCTGCTCAAATTTCCAAACCAACGCTGCATGTGTCTGCATCTCCCGGGCCTGATTGAAGCCAGGATGTATCATCGGAAAGTAGCACAAAATACAGTCCTGTCAAACATTCTCAGAACAGAAAAGACTTCTATAACATCATCTTCATCATCCTCATTGATCAGCATAAAAATGTCATATTCTATGGCCTTTGATGCCGTGCCCTCACGGTGACTTCAGTTTCTACTACCCATCCATTGCTATGCCCTCGGTAAGTTTGGGTCCAAGTCTCTGGTGTCGGAAAGTTCCTGGGGTCTGTCTTTGATAGATGTGGCGGCGCCCTCCGGCAGGAACACTCACTCACCCTGGCTCCGCAAACAAGCGATCACTGTCGTCAATAGGGGGGCTGGGTACATGAGGTGTTCTGCGTTTGTCGGATCAGAACAGGCACATCCGAACATGACCGAAGTGATTCGGCAGCAGTGCAGTGTCTCTTCCGATGGGTTGCATTTCGACGACTTGACACGGACTGCTTCCTGTAAATTGCCGGTGCCGAGGCTGCAGCGAGACATTCAGATTGTGGCTGTGGACACGGAGCCGGAATGAGCGGCGTGGGGGTAGTGTGAGTGGGAAATCACAGAAGATGACACTGGGGGAAAACGGAAAATAGTGAAGATAAGCAGTCTAATACTATGATTTTTACCATTCGCTAGAAAGTTTACGGAATTCGACCAATCGCATGTCCTGACACATCTTAGGATGCATACATTAAAAAGAAAGAAATAGACACGATTTAAACAGCTTTTTTTCTATACTTCCGTTTCTTTCCGTTTTGAAATCCAGTTTAACTTCGACACCAACAAGAGAAATGTTTCATAAGGGTCGGAGGTCAGACAGTCAGTGTGTTCTAATTAGATGCCAGCATGTCCTCTCCTGAACACCGCCATAGACAGTAATGACCACTGGCGAGTGGTCACGCTGTGAGCAAGTTATGCTCTTCTGTTGCGTCTAGAGAGACCGATCTTCCACTTATCCGGTAAGAAAATAAACCCTAGCAAAACATGGCCGACATGCATACCGCCCACGATTTCAATGGCTCACCTGGCATTCAGGCGATGTCTCTGCATTTATTTTTAATACTTTCTTTCTGAAACAGATAGCTGGTAATTTTTTTTTCTGTTGTTTGTTTGTGTGTGTGTGTGTGTGTGTGTGTGTGTGTGTGTGTGTGTGTGTGTGTGTGAGGGTGTGTGTGTTTTCATACAGAAAATAAGCTATGTATAAGGGCTTGGGACAGGACATGTGTTATAGATAGGAGCCAAAACTGTGGTGAAAAAAATATGTCAAACACCTAACACTGAGTGTCATATGAACTGACACATTTACATTGAACATCAAAAATAGCATACAAGCCTGAAAAAAAACATAAATCATCTCTCCCCTCATTCATATCTGTTTTTTGTCATTTGTCTTCGTAGACTTAACTCAGAACGAGGGCTGAAAGCGAAAAAAAAAAACAAAACACAAACAACAACCTACATCAGTGCTTGTTTACCTGTTGCTCTCATAAACATAGAATGTGGCCTTGTCTTTGTGCGGTGAAGGGGGAAAAAACGGAGCGAACAGAACCATAACACTTAAATGGGGGTTCTTTCCAAATGAAGCTTTTTGTTCACGCTCATTCCACTTGTCTTTCGCCTGCATTCCCATTATGGCAGGAGTACTTTCACGATGCTTTTTTTTCTTTCTTTGTTTTGTTTTGTTTTGTTTTGTTGTTTGTTTGTTTGTTGTCTTTTGTTTTGTTTTTTTTGTTTTTCGGTTGTCAGTCAGGACTAAAAAGATGCACCCGTCGTGAAACATAGTTATAAATCCCGCTTTTAATAAATGTTTAAGTCACATGACGACTGACCTTTTGAAAAGATGTAAAACATGACTACAAACTCTTTTTATTTAAATGGAGCAATGACCAGAAGGTGTGTTTTAAACTACTACACAAATAATTCATGATTTTTTTTTTTTTGGTGAATAATAAGGTATGACTACAAGCTTTGTTTTAGTGTGTGAACATGACTACTAACTAATTTAAGTCTATGGAACATGACCGCACTCTCTTTTCAAACATAGGGAACATGACTACCAATACTTTTCAGTATATGGACGTAGGGGGGGGGCGGGGAGTTGTTTGTTTTTTTTTTTTTGTTGTTTGTTTTTTTTTGTTCTGTTTTACTTAATTTTCTTTTTGGTTTGTTTTGGTATGGTTTGGTTTGTCTGTTTGTTTGACTGTTTGTTTTATCAACCTTTCGCTGCGTTGAAAAAAAAAATGAAATGCATTTATTCAGTATGTTTTGATTTACGTCTGTTTATTTTGCTTTGTTTTTGTGTGTGTTGTATTATTTGTTTGTTTGGATTTGTGTGTGTGTGTGTGTGTGTGTGTGTGTGTGTGTGTGTGTGTGTGTGTGTTGGGGATGTGGGGGGAGGGGGGAGAATTATTCATATCATCATCTAATTTCTTGTCCAGTACTGAAACCTCTTTAACCAGTTAAATACATATCCGACTCACACATCAAGCCGGAATCGAGCCCGACAGACGCTGAACAGAGACATCAGTTCCCGTGTGGACATGGGAACCCAGTGGTCATCCATTTGGTTTCACCGGAAGTTCTTTCAGTATGAACTACACACTATGGAGATCTCGAAAACAAGTCATTGTCTGCCAAATTTCCATAATCATAATCATAAATCAATCAACCCAACAAAACACATCTTCATAAATTATATCTTAATCTGCCCACCATTCTAGAGCTGTTTTTTTGTTGGAGGGGAAGGGGGGGGGGGGGGGGGGGGGGGGGGGCGGAGGGCAAAAATATTGGGGCGGGTGGTGTATACATAGCGTGTCTCTCCAGTTTCCTGTAGGATGGGTGAAGCGGTGACATTGTCCT
>JADBJO010001612.1:325705-333205 GCA_016801955.1 Conus betulinus
CGTGTTAACTTTTTTTTCTTCTTGCTGCTGCAAATTCTGCAGAGCTTTGTGAACTTTCTGAAGTCATCAAATTTACAGGAAGAGGACAGGGGAGGGGGGTGGGGAGGGGGGAATGTCACTGTTGTTCTCCTGCTTACGAGGGAGTAATTTTTCAAAGCTAAATGTGAAGAAATTTTGATCGTTGATTTTGTTATCAACCAATGGTGATAACTGTTTAATAAGTGTTACATTACATAACTGGGGTTTCATCCCATACAGTTAGAACAAATAGAGAAACTGGGTTTTTGGTTTTTTTTTTTTTTAACTGCACAGTTTGTGTTTCAAACCATTGAGTTCCTTGTGCATTTCCAGGCAAAGAATATAATCACCTCAGTTCTGCTGATGAATTGGAGCAAATTCAGTTCATGTGGATTTTATTTATGCCTTTGTGGAATTTTTCGTTATTCCCTTCCTCCCTCCCCCCACCCCCCCTGCCCCTGCATCCCCCTGGGATTACCGTGACCTGAAATAAAGAACTATGCTCTTTGCTGAATTAAAAATACATTGAATAAAGAACTGTGCTGTATTGCTGATTGAAAAACATTGAATAAAGAACTGCGCTGTTTTGCTGAGTTAAAATACATTGAATAAAGAACTGTGCTGTATTGCTGAATTGAAAAAACATTGAATAAAAGACTCTGCGCTGTGTTGCTGAATTAAAATACATTGAATTAAACTGCGCTGTGTTGCTGAATTGAAATACATTGAATAAAATACTCTAGAACTGCGCTGGTCGTTGATTACTCTGCTGTATTGCGCTGGATGCTAAAACACATCAAAATCAATCGAATCAAAACCGGAAATGCACTCAAGGAGGCGCAGATCTTAGCCCTGGTCGACCAAGATCCTGGATGTGCGCTATGAACCAGGCTCACATCACGCATCTGTGCCAAAAGGTCATGGGTTCGTCCTTTGGGGTATGTTGCGTCTTTTTCCACCGAGTTCTGCTAAACTCGGTTCACTAGTTCGTATGTATTCTGGCAAAAAAAAACAGATTGCAAGACCAGACGTAGTTGGAAACATACGTTACCTCTTTTGCCGAAGAAACGGCATATTACTGAACTCTCCTTGGGTTCCGGGGTATCCGCACGGCACGGATAGTTAGCTAGCTAGCGAGCTAGAGAGAGAGAGAGAGAGAGAGAGAGAGAGAGAGAGAGAGAACCAGAAGAACTTAGAACTCACGGATGGTTTACTTCAGATAAAGGCCATTGCCCCTTATGAAGGAGAGTACGGAGAACATAACACAATAGAAAAAATATAAAGAACACAAGAAAAAAGTGGACGGACTTCTCTCTCACGAACTCATAACTGCTTTAAACTGAATGCCTTGAATAAGTAACGTGGTGACAGCCCTGATATGGCCCTTTGCGGTCGGCTGGGCTATAAGCAACATTAACCTCTACCTGACCTTAATTAAGTAAACTGAAAGAGAGCAAGGGAGAGAGAGAGAGGGGCACTCCACAGCAAGGATAGATAGATAGATAGATAGATAGATAGATAGATAGATAGATAGATAGATTCTCATCATCATCATTGAAAAGCTGTCTAACTTCGTTCCCCTCGAAATACTAACATCAGTGAAAACAAAATGAAAAAACAAAAGTAAAAGAAAGATTGAAGAAAGACAGAAAGAAAGAAATTAAGAAACAGACCGAAGGAAGAAAGAGAGAAATGAAGAAAGAAAGAAAGAAAGGAAGAAGAAAGAAGAAGAAAAGAAAGAAAGGAAGAAAGAAAGAAAAGAAGTGAAAAAAAAAGAAAAGAAAGAACGAAAGAAAGAATGAGCGAACGAAAGAAAGAAAGAAGGAAAGAAAAGAATTAAAACAGGAAAAAAAAAAGAGAAAAAAAAAACAGAGAGAAAGAGAAACAAAACAGTACAAGTAATGGCTAGGAAAAGAAAAGAAAAAAAAAAAAGAAACCAAAAAAGTACTAGTCACGGCTAGGGCAAAAAAGAAAGAAAGGTCACCGCTAACCCGGGTGGCTCGTGGTCCCCATGATCAGCCGACCGGTTTTGTCCAGGATGGGTGTGGTAGCAGGCAGGAAATTCTGGGGTTTTAGTTCGAATCGGATTACACACACACACACACACACACACACACATATATATATATATATATATATAGAAAGTCGGTTATGTCATCAGCCCTGGCTGGCTTAGCCCGCTAATACAATACCTCTGATCACCCGTACTGGAACGGTCCTCACGATCCCACAGATGCCGTGTAAAACTGGGGTTGGCGGGGTGTGGGGGGGGCGGTGGGGTTGTTGGGAGAAGAGGAGGAGGGAGGGGTGGAAGGCGGGGAGGGAGGGCGGGGTGGGTGGGAGGGGAGACAGGAGGTGGAGCAGGGCGTGAGCGGGGGGGGGGGGGGGGGAGGAGGAGCGGGGTGGAGATGATGGAGTAAATTGTAGGGATGGGATGGGAGATGGGAAGGATGGAAGCACAGATGAACAGTGTAAGCTTTGATCGTTCATTGGGAGAGGGTTGTGTAGATTGGTGGGGTTGGGGGGGGTTTGATCTCCCCCTCCCCCTCCTCCCCTCCCCCCCCCCCCCCCCCCCCCCCCCCCTTGCCGGATGTAACGCTGACTGACGCCTACTTCAGGTGGTACTATTTGCAGGAGAGCGTTTGCCGGAGGGGGCGGAGGGGAGGGAAGGGGGGAGGAGGAGAGATGGAGGGGAGGGGAACCTGTCTAACATGACACTGACATCACCAGAACAACAACCCATCACAGCAACAGCAAGAACACATTCAGGTGAGCGATGAGAATGCTCTTTGTTCTTAGCTGGGGCACCTGGGTGCAAGGTTAGAGGGGAACTAAGTGGGGTGCGGGGGGGGGGGGGGGGGGGGAGGGTGGGGGGGAGGGGAGTAGGAAGGGAGAGGGCGGGGCATAGGAGGGGATGGAATGGGAGGGGGGGGGTGATGGTGGTAAATGAGGGGGGAAGACTGGGAGGGGGGGGAAGATGATGGGTGGGGGGGGGGGGGGGGGGCGGTCAAACTCGCAACGATGTGAATTGGATCGATGGTGTGCTAATGGGACTATGAAGGCACGTGCAACTTGAATGCATACAGTAGTAGGACCTACGTGTTGGTGACTAACCTACGACCATTGGCCACAGGTTTGTAACAATAGACGACAAGGGTGATGTGATGGGGCACCATGTGTGTGTTAGTGTTAGGGTTTGTGTGTGTGTGTGTGTGTGTGTGTGTGTGTGTGTGTGTGTGTGTGTGTGTGTGTGTGTGTGTGTGTGTGCACTGACGCTTGAGAAAGGTTTTATACAAAAAAAAGCGAAAATTTGACTTATGCTTAGCGTGTGTGTTAGTGTGTGTGTGTGTGTGTGTGTGTGTGTGTGTGTGTGTGTGTGTGTGTGTGTGTGTGTGTGTGTGTGTGTGTTCGTTAGTGTGTGTGTGCGTGTGTGTGTGTGTGTGTGTGTGTGTGTGTGTGTGTGTGTGTGTGTGTGTGTGTGCATTGACGCTTGAGAAATGTTTTATAAAAAAAAAAAAAAATTTAAGCGAAACTTTGACTTACGCTTAGCGCGTGTGTGTGTATTGTTGTTGTTGTTTTTCGATTTTACTGTTCAGAGAGAGAGAGAGAGAGAGAGAGAGAGAGATGTTGTGAACGGGATAGAGTGTCCCCTTATCAGGTATACCTCTGGCAAAATGTAGTCCCCCCTTCCTCATCCCTCTCCTCTGCTTCCTCCTTGCCCCCATCTTCTCCCCTTCCCAACACACCCAGTCCCCTCCCCCATGTCCACGACGACTTGACGTTTCATCCCAAAACTTCCTCCGCCTCTTGTTTCCTAATGGTCATCTGATTCCCTATGTCATGAGCAACAGGACAGAGGGGTCCATCTTTCACGCTGTGGACTCTGGCATCAATAGAGCGAAATCAAGGACATTTCCTGGAGCTGACCTGGGCAGCGAGCACAGGCTCGGCATAAAAAAAAAAAAAAAAATAAAGTACTGTTGAAGAACATCAACTGACTGAAAAAAACAGCCATCTCAAATTTCAGTTCTGACAATCTGAAAGACACTGACATCGCTAAACAATTAAGTGGGCCATATATTAAAAAAATCCTCGTCAGTAATACTGTAAGTAGAAGACCTTGAAACCCTCTCAAACACTTTCAACTAAATGATGACTCACACAGCAACAGATGTCCTAGAAATAAGCTGGTGTAAACCCAAGCCATACCTCACGAGCCCTATGAAGACATTAAGAAAACACCTAGACAAAGCAACACGAAGAAAACTTTAAAAGACTGACCAAACAGAAGCAAAGTCAAGTCAATACTGCTGAGGACGGAAACGGCAACTGTCGGATACAAGAATACAAGAAGAGAATATACAGAGGTAGACTGAACACTTCTCTGATCTCTACAACAAACAGAGCAAAAGAAATTCCAGTGTACTAACAGAAGAGGATTCACCATATAAACTCTCTAATACCCCGTGAATCCAGTGCGCTAACTGAAGAGGATTCATCATATAAACTTTCTGATACCCCGTGAAAAAGTTGTGGCAGCAATGAAGTCGATGAAACGTGGTAAGGCTGCAAAAGCATTGACTACGTTTCTGAAGATTTCTTGTAACTTGATGGGGAGGCAGTTACTCGTAAACTAACTGCCATCAGCAACAAAAGCTGACGTATTAGTGACTGGTTTATGCCCTGGAAGCAATCACTAACCATCACCCTTCCTCAGAAAGAAACTCTCAGACACTGCCAGAATTACAGCACTATCAGCTTGATGAACCATGTCAGGACAGCAATGTTTAAATTTATTATAAACAGATTACGGCCACAAGTAAATATCATCACAGCTGAAGAATTGGCTGGATTCTGCAAAAGTAAACGTAGTACCGAACACATCTTTACTATGCGTAGCCTTTTGCAAAAGAAAACTCAAGCACAGGAGGGAGTTCTACCAAATGTCTTCACAGACTTCAAGAAGGCATTCAACGAAGCTTTGTAGGAGTCGCCATAGGCCACAACGAAGAAATCTGACATAATGCAAAAGCCAATCAACACTGTCCAGCAGCTATACTCCAAAGCGACCATTGTTGCTCTTATACATGGTACAACTGAAGAGTAGTTCCGTGCTTCGATTGGTGTTCGTCCGGGCTACCCTCTGTTTCCTGCACTTTTCAACATATTCATGGAATGAATCATGAATGGTGCATGCACTCAAAGATCATGTCAGCACTGTCAGTTCTGAGGAAGACACATCTCGAATATTCGCTTTTCAGATAACATCAATAACATAGCAGGCAGTGAACAAGACGTCACCAAGCTTGTTAAAAGACGGGGGTGAAACATCAACAAGACATGGAAATAAACTCCGAGAAGGCCAAGTTGATGACCAGCCACCACACCACCATGTAACTGCCCATGGACAGTACAGCTAGGAGCTGTTCAACAATGTTCCTGCCTTAGACACATGTCATTCTACACCCATTTTGCGCCCCGTTTGAGGAGATGAGTGACTGTTCACTTTTCGGTGTCTTTGTCTTGAATGTTGTTTGTCTTGTCTGAAGAAGACCAAAGAGGCCGAAATGCGTCGTGTTTTGTCTTGTGATTTGTTTGTCGCTTTTGTTCGGTGGAATAGTGATTTTTATTTTAAGTTTATTTTTATATCTGCCTGCAGTCACCACCTCACTTTGAAACTAACGTAGACTCATCATCGGCAATGAAAGGGGATCTAAATCTGGAATCTTCTTGAAGGCAGCAAAGACAATTTCAGCACTGTCTAGACCGGAACCTGTCTAGAAAGAGGTAAGGATCGGAGTTGCTTGGCAGTACCTTTCTCAAAAAAAGAGAGAGAGAGAGAGAGAGAAGAATGAAAGAAAGAAGAAAGAAAGAAAGAAAGAAAGAAGAAAGAAAAGAAAGAAAGAAAGAAAGAAAAAAAAAAAAGAAAGAAAAAAAAGGAAAGAAAGAAATTAGAATCCATGTCCAGGGATCAGACTTGGTCAGGGAGTCACCTACGTGTGGCCTCTTCAAGCGTGCTGGAGGCCGCAGACCAACCATCCACTAGACTCCGGTGCGTGCACTCAGTGCGCTAAAACGGAGCACGGGGTCGACCAGCGGCTAGTAGGCTGTTCCTTTTTTTTTTTTTTTCCTGTAACCTTTGGTACACTTGCCCACAATGTTAACGCATGCATCCTTATATGCCTACTTTGCCGGACACTTCTTTTTCTTCTTTACTTTCGTTTTTTCTTTCTTCTTTTTTTTCTTCCTTTCTTTCTTTCTTTCATTCTTTATCTCTGTTTTTTATTTTATGTTTAATTATTTACATTATAAGACTTTTCTTTCTAGTGTGTCACACTGTGTTGTATGGTACAGTGTGTGTCACACTGTTGTGTGGTACAGTGTGTGTCATACTGTGTTGTGTGGTACAGTGTGTGTCACACTGTGGTGTGTGGTACAGTGTGTGTTACACTGTGGTGTGTGGTACAGTGTGTGTGTCACACTGTGGTGTGTGGTACAGTGTGTGTCATACAGTGTTGTGTGGTACAGTGTGTGTCATGCTGTGGTGTGTGTGGTACAGTGTGTGTCACACTGTGGTGTGTGGTACAGTGTGTGTGTCATACTGTGGTGTGTGTGGTACACAGTGTGTGTCACATTGTGGTGTGTGGTACAGTGTGTGTCATACTGTGGTGTGTGGTACAGTGTGTGTCATACTGTGGTGTGTGGTACAGTGTGTGTCACACTGTGGTGTGTGGTACAGTGTGTGTCACACTGTGGTATGTGGTACAATGTGTGTCATACTGTGGTGTGTGGTACAATGTGTGTCACACTGTGGTGTGTGGTACAGCGTGTGTCACACTGTGGTATGTGGTACAATGTGTGTCATACTGTGGTATGTGGTACAATGTGTGTCATACTGTGGTATGTGGTACAATGTGTGTCATACTGTGGTATGTGGTACAGTGTGTGTAACTTCCTCGTTGCATTTGATTTCCAGTTGTTGAATTCGAAACACTCTCTCTCTCTCTCTCTCTCTCTCTCTCTCTCTCTCTGTGTGTGTGTGTGTGTGTGTGTGTGTGTGTGTGTGTGTGTGTGTGTGAGGGGGGAGAGAGAGAGAGCGCGCGCACACACAGACAGAGACAGAGAGAGAGACAGACACAGACAGACAGATAGACAGACGGACAGACAGAGACAGACAGACAGAGACAGAAACAGAGAGAGGGCGTGTGTGCACCCGCGCGCGCGCATTTGTGTGTGTGTATGTGTGTGTGTGTGTGTGTGTGTGTGTGTGTGTGTGTGTGTGTGTGTGTGTGTGTGTGTGTGTTCTGTGTGTGTGTTTGCTTTTTTTCAAGGCCGAGTGGATTTTACTATATCATTTTGCTTGGACGCACACTCTCCTTAGGTATGAGTTACCGTTGTTGTTGTTGTTGTTGTTGTTGTTATTGTTAAATCTCCTCAGTTAACTGTCCCCATTTCCTGGGGATAAGCATCTCTTTGGCTATC
>JADBJO010001612.1:338205-350705 GCA_016801955.1 Conus betulinus
CTCTCTCTCTCTCTCTCTCTCTCTCTCTCTCTCTCTCTCTCTCTCCTCTCTCTCTCTCTCTCTCAATGCATCTGATGATCTACGAATACTTTCAATTCATATTTTCATGGCTACGATAATGCAACATCCAATTTATCCGATGAGCATTGCTTTGTCTTCGTGTAAGTCGTTTTCGGAGCGGTTATTTGCGAGATGAGCAAGCCTGTCATTGTCACACACGTTACCCACCCTACCCCTTCCGTGCATATTTTGACACGGGCAGAAACGGCAAACGAATCTCTCTCTCTCTCTCTCTCTCTCTCTCTCTCTCTCTCTCTCTCTCTCTCTCTCCTCTCTCTGTCTCCTCCTCTGCTCTCTCTCTCTCTCTCCTCTCTCTCTCTCTCTCTGTGAAATGAGACTGTTAACAAAGAGGGCAGCTGCAGAGAGAGAGAGAGAGAGAGAGAGAGAGAGAGGGGCACAGAGAGAGAGAGAGACAGACAGACAGACAGACAGAGACAGAGAGAGAGAGAGCACATACGCCTTTTTATTTCATTAATTAGACAGTTTCGTCTGCTAGCGAGCGAGCGAGCGAGCGAGAGAGAGAGAGAGAGAGAGAGAGAGAGAGAGAGAGAGAGAGAGAGAGAGAGAGAGAGAGAGAGAGAGAGAGAGAGAGAGAGAACGCCTTTTTCTTTTATTTTTTTTTTCATTTTCAGTTAATCAGACCATTACATCAGTTTCGGTTGTTGTTTTTTGTCATAGATAAGTCGACCGTATAGGGCATTTTAAGTAGTGATTTTTGAAAATCTTTTTATCTTAATACATGTGTTGCATGGTTCCTTTCCAGGGCCAATACCACCAACACAAAGCATTGACAAAGTTACCCAATGTCTAGAACTACACTATCAAAACGAGAATGGAAAACCAGGACATAAAATCCAAATTCAACTATTCAATCAAAACTAGAGTTCCATATCTTTTTTTTTTTTTTTTTTTTTTTTTTTTTTTTTGCGCTCAGTTTGAGGAGAGGACGGTCTGTTCTTCGTTTTCATTGTCTTGAATGTTGTTTGTCTAAACCTGAAGAAGATCACAGAGGTCAAAAACGCGCCGCGTTTGTCTTGAAACTTTGTTTCTTTTCTTTCGTACGGTGGCATAGTAAAATTTTTCTTCTAAGTTTGTTTCAGTATCCGCTCACAGTCCCCTCTCTTTGAAACGAGACTTGAAGATTAACATCACGAACAAACTCAAAACAACGACCGATTCACGTTGCCATCTACACGCTGTTTCCTTGATAAACCTCCACAAAAGTGTTACACGGTCATTCTAGGGCACGGCTAATACTGACAAAACGTAAAACAGAACATTAGCATGCTCATCCGAACTTACTAAGTCTCCAGTCAAATGCTAGAACACTATACAGACACGTGTGTAGCCACCCTGAACACAGATGTGATACGGAACTAAGGTGAAAGAACAGGTAAAAAGATTGATCTCCCATCCACCCTTCTTCATCCGCCAAACGGATAAGCAAACGAATAAACAGAAACCGTCTTTTTGTCAATGATAAAGCATAATTCAATTTGTTAAACCTGCTAATCTGAGAGATACAACATGAAAAAAAAATATTAAGAACAAAGAAATTATTGCCACGCGCACGCGTACAGATGTACACATACGTGTGCGCGCATATATATATATGTGTGTGTGTGTGTGAGAGAGAGAGAGAGAGAGAGAGAGAGAGAGAGAGAGAGAGAGAGAGAGAGAGACTAGGGTAAGATACAATAGGCTTGGTAGGGTAGGACGGGATAGGATAGGTTGGGATGGGATAGGGTGGGACAGGATGAACCAGACTGGAGTGGGGGGTAGGGGGCGGGGAGAGGTGGAGAGAACAGTTTAAATTGTGCTCTGGGGTTTTGAAAACAGCTTTAAAAAATGAAAGATCGAGCAATGCTGAGAATGTGCTTCTGATTCACGATAAACTTTTAAAAAGAACCCTGAGCCGGTCAGGTCCCCCTCCCCCTCCCCCTTTCTTTCCTTTTTTTTTTCTTCCTTTTTTTTTTTTTTTTTTTTTTTTTTTTTTCTTTTAATAAACAGATGTAGACGGATATTTGTGGAAGATAAAACATGGTATTTACGCAGCTACACAAAATATCCTACAAGGGGAAATTATCTAAGGAGGCCCCGTTCAGTCTCCAACAAAGTAGCTTCCCTTTGAAAGAGAGGCCCTTTCTGTCAGATGTTAGGCTTAGAGTCAGATTTATTTATTAAACAATATACGTGTCAACTTGTGTGTTTATCTAGCATTTATTTAGAACATTCACTGATCATTGTTGAGTAGACACCACGACAGAGAGAAAAGCTTGAGGGCGAGTGAACGATAGTGTTTCCTGCGAAGAATGATCAGTTGGCGTGTGACAGGAAAGCGACATGTTGTCGACATGTTGTGAACTTAAACAAAAAAATGAAAGACGCTGAGCCAAATTACGTCTAACGAAACAGTGTTGCTTCAAACTTATTGGCAACCACGGAGAGATTGCCTGAAAATTCTGCCGTCCAACTTTGATGATACATTTTTTCAAAATGTCTTTGGTTTTCACAGCTTCCGTTAACCCCCTTCCCCCCCCCCCCCCCCCCCCCCCCCCAAAAAAAAAAAAAAAAAAGAATAAAAGAAAAAAAAAATCGATGATGTCTAAACTTAGTGTGAAAAGGCTTCTAAATAATAAAGATTGTTGTGTGAGAGGTGGGGAAATATATGCGGCCTGTGGTCTATACGTAAACACACAGTCTTGATGTCGTTCACTGGTATTAGTCTAGTAATATTGCTTATAGCCCAGCCGACCACAAAGAGCCATATCAGGGCTGTCACCACGTTCAAGTCAACTCACAAGTCATTCATTCACACAACCCTTTAAGATACTCCTAAAAACACACAGGAGCCTTCGTTAAAAAATATTCCTTCCATAAAATCTTAGATTAGATGAAAAATGGTAACTCCCCCTCAGAAATTCAAAGATCACGTTATGTAAGACATCTTGGAACAAGGTTTTCATGGAGTCTCTGTAAAATGGTTTGTGTCTCACATCGTGCAAGTCCCAGCACTCTAAAAGAATGTTTCACTGTGAGTGGTACATGACATGGAATGCACCACGGAGCTTCTTTAAAGATAAGAATGGGTGTGTAAAAGGAGTGGGCTGTATGCAAACGGCACAAAAACTGTTTCTTCTTTACGGCCGCCTTGGGAACACGGCAAAAACTCTTTTAGGTTTGGACGGATATTGTACAAATTGTTATCTGTCTGCGAGTTCCATTCCTCATGCCTGAGGTCTTTGATATAAGCCTGTGTCTTGGGTTTCAGATCAGTGTGAGGGACGGACAATCTGCTCAACTCTTTCTTGGTGGCACTCGTGGCAAGTTGATCAACCATCTCGTTGCCTTGAATGCCCACATGGCTGGGAACCCAAGCAAAAACTATGTTGTATCCATCTGATTTCAGAGAGGTGTACAGTTTGAATAATTTCAACAGTTCAGGGTGTTTTACGCTATGGTCTCAAACATGACGAAGTCCATACGGAACTTTTAAGTATAGATCGAGAGATTATTTTCAATACAGCGTTTTTTGTTTTTGTATTTATTTAAGGCTTGTTACATGTTACATTGTATGCCTTTCACATCTCAGGAACATAACCCGAATTATCTGAAGCAACAATAACAACAACAATGATAGTGGTCAAAAAACAACAAAATGCTTTTAATAATTTGCAGAGTGAAACATCATAAAATGGATTTGCCAACCTGAAAGCCGTTTTTCTAGAACTGTAAACTCTGCTCCAGCTTCTTAGTAACAAAGCTACAGTCATCATGAATACACTACCGAAGTTTACGTATAGCCCACAGTTTAAGTGTGTGTGTGTGTGTGTGTGTGTGTGTGTGAACACTTTTATATCTATTTCTAAATGACAGGTTCTCCTTTTAGCTGAAGTTTTTGACTGCCCATTTTCTTCTTGTAGTTTGACTTCGTGTTTGTTTTGTTTGTGTGTTTGTTTGTTTGTTTTTGTTTTTTATGTGTATTTTTTGTTTTTGTTTGGTGGGTTTTTGTTTGTGTTTGTGTTTTTTTTTTTACATTTTGACTTTTATGTTCCTGCTGTATACCGCTATTTTTCATGATGTATTTTGGTCATTTTCTGTTTTTCGTATCCGAGATCTGAATGTAATTTTGACCTTTTCTATTTTGCCTGTGTTTAGATTGGCTCGTAGATTCCCTCCCAGAATCATGCATTTGCGTTAATGTTCGTCTTTCTTATCCATAATTTGTCAACATCAATCTACTGCATTCACTTTGTTGGTAGTTTCCATTTGTTGTATGATTTTCTAATTACAGAAAGAGTGGGTGGGGGAAGAGGGGGGGGATGAGGTGAAAGGAAGGAGTGGATGGGTGGAAAGAGGTGGTACAAAGTTGTCTCTCTCGAAGCAGAGGCTTGATTCGTCAGTTTAAAAACGACTGAAACAGATACTGAGCTTTGAGAGATTTACAAAATACACGAACAATTCGTGCCACGCGTTTCGACCTTCCGGTCTTCCACAAATACTAGTGGGGAAAAAAAATCATACCTGAATAAGAGTTAAATGACAATGTTGCGTGGGTGCTGTACAGGTTAGTGCTTTGGAGGAGACTTTAAGTGAAAGATGGAAGTGGGGCCTAATTTCCTTGGAAGGGGGGTGGGGATATGTTAGTTTTGAGAGAGAGAGAGAGAGAGAGAGAGAGAGAGAGAGAGAGGGAGAGACTCCAGCGCAAGTTAAATTCACCGACAGGCTTAGACATCTGGGAGTATCATTGGAAACTGCAGCTACACTTGTGGGACACCTCGCCTGTCTGCTTGCCTGTATCTTTCTACCACCCCCTCCTGTCCTTCATCTGGGCTATGTAGGTCAGGAAGCTGACCGCTGAGTGACGGGGTCACAGCGCCCTTGGAGCCTCACGCGCGCACGCGCGTTTTCCCGCCTCCGTACTGACCTAGATAACTGTGTACTGCGGGCTTTCGCTCCCTGCTACAGTTTCTTATTGCTGTAGTGGTGTGTGTGTGTGTGTGTCTTTCGCGCTCTCTCGCGCGATCTTCTCTTCTCACTCAAAGGTGGGTTCCGACTCACAGCGGTTCCCCTGTAACAGATACTCCCGGACGTTTTATGTTATTTTCGTATTATTCTCTTCGATTTGGGTTTTATTTCACACATTGCCGAGCTGCCACGGACAGGGAGCTGTGAAAGATTCCCGACTGCCTAAAGATTCGAGACAGCCTAGAGATTTCAGATTGCCTAAAGATTTCAGACTGCCTAAAGATTCCAGACTGCCTAAAGATTCTGGACTGTCTAACCAGCCATCACAGCAGTCCTGCAGCGTCGATGCTATCACATCAGCAATCATAGGGTGGTGATTATGATGATGATATTGATGAGAACTAAGAGGAAGAGATGGAGAAGAAGAAGGGAGGGAAACAAGAGGATGGGAAGAAGGAGGAGGAATCCATTTCATCATGACCTGTCTTTGTTTTGCTGATGCTTACTTTGCTGAATTCTTTATTTTAACTGTTTCTGATTTCCCATCCTTCTGTTTTATTTCATTATTGGCTCTGTGTGTGTGTGTTGTTTCATTGTGTGTGTGTGTGTGTGTGTGTGTGTGTGTGTGTGTGTGTGTGTGTGTGTGTGTGTGTGTGGAGTGGGGGGGGGGGTTCTCGCGCGCGCGCATTTCAATGTAGTTGTATGCATGTGTGTGTTTATGTGCATGCCTACAAGCTTGCGTGTGCGCGTGCGTGGGTGTGTGTGTGAATGTGTGTTAGCGCGCGCGCACGTGCGCACTCGCACGCACGTACACGTGTGTGTGCGCACTAGTGTGTGTGTGCACTAGTGTGTGTGTGTGTGTGTGTGTGTGTGTGTGTGTGTGTGTGTGTGTGTGTGTGTGTGTGCAGACTAGTGTTTGTGTGTTTGTGTGTATTTGTATGTGTCTGCGTAGATGTTTTACATGTGTGTGTGTGTGTGCGTTCGAATGTGTGTGAGCGTACACTTGCATGCGAATGAACAACAAACACATGAGAGCGCGCCAAAGCTATCTCCACAATCCTTTACTATTCAACGTTAACTCTGAGGACACAGGAAAGGCTTTACATTCATGGCAAACATTTCGTTGATGGCATAGTGCTAGTGGGAAGCAGCGGTATGACATTCTAGTAACTCATCACAAGACTGGTGGAAGAGAGCATCAATATCAGTTATTCAGCTTGATTCCTCCAGTCTCCCGATCTTTACTTGCAGGATGCATCCTTAGTGTAAACGTATCATCTATACCAACAGCCAAACTGGCCTTCTCTACCAAAAGTTAGTGATGGGACTTAACGGATGTGAAAGATGTTGTATGTACACTTACACACAGAACTTCGGTTTATGGTCTCGTTCGAAGGAATTTTGGAGGGGAAAAAATGTACTTGTTGTACCACAATAAGCTGGTCCTACGATTCACTGTCGGCTTCCGTTTGGAAGCAGCCTGTTTTCTACAGTGCAAGGCTAACGAGACGTTAATCTTAGTATTCACTAATCAGCATGTCAGCTCATTCGCTGGCAGACCCGAATCTCGCCTCGCGATTAACAAACACCGTGCGTTTGCATGGTTGGTTCGTGTTGTGTGTGGTGTGTGTTGTGTGTGTGTATGTGTGTGTGTGTGTGTGTGTGTGTGTGTGTGTGTGTGTGTGTGTGTGTGTGTGCGTGCGTGAAACACGCCAGGGGTAGAATTTTGAGGGTGGGAGCTGGGGCACACAATGTCCGTCTGTACCCTCCCCGTCTGTGAACAAGTCGTGTCAGTCGGACTGCTGGATTTACAAGGCAGCCTTTGCTTCCTTCCTTCCTTTCTTCCTTTCTTCCCTCCCTCGTTTCAGTCCCTTCTGCTCGGAAATCTCCACTCTCTCCTCAGTTTCTTTTCCACGCGCTCTTGTATTGACCCCTCCATCCCTCCCCTCCCCTTCCCCCCACGCCCTCCTTCACACTCTGACCCCCCCCCCCCCCCCCCCTCCCCTCTCTACTCCTGTCTCTTCTTTGACCCCCTCCTCCTCCCCACCACCACCCGCTTAGCTACACTCAGCCCCCTCTTCTTCTCTGTTTGCTCCCCCCCCCCCCCCCCCCCCTCCCCAAATTTTGATGCTTTTTTTCCCAGAGGTGAGGATTAGAGGGAGAAGGAGAAGGGTAAACTCATATTCTTATGTGATATGTAAGGACTTATCGCCTAAACACACGTGCGTGTGTGTGTGTGTGTGTGTGTGTGTGTGTGTGTGTGTGTGTGTGTATGTCTTTCTTTCTGTCTCTGTCTCTGTCTCTCTTTCTCCCTCTCTCTCTTCTCTCTCTCTCTCTCTCTCTCTCTCTCTCTCTCTCTCTCTCTCTCTCTCTGTATCTCTGCCCGATAGTAAAAACGGTCACATACGTAATGTTCTCATCCCCAGCTGATGCATTTGTACCAAAGTGTTCAAGTACTTGATTGTTCGGGTGATCCCTGGAGTCTTTTAGCCAGGGTACGACAACAACATCAACAACAAAACTAACCAGCAATGATAAAATAATGATTCGGCCCATCTTTTCGAAGAGAGAGAGAGACTTTGTGTGTTTTCATCTTCTTTGTTGATGTCAATCATTACTCTTTGTGGTACAACCAGCTCTTAGAATGGTTGTATACATGGTGTTATAGTGTTCTGTAATAGTTTTCCCAAGTCCTGACGGAACAAGACCCAGTTGGGAAAAAATCTCTTTGCTTATCTGTTACTCTTGAGAATTGAATTCATCAGTCAATCAATCGGTCAATCAACTCTCTCTCTCTCTCTCTCTCTCTCTCTCTCTCTCTCTCTCTCTCTCTCTCTCTCTCTCTCAAAACTCAAAACAAGCATACGTAAAAGAATTGAAAGAAGTTAGTCAACCTCCCAACTGGGCTTTCTACATAAAACATTGTTTTGACTCCTACAGATTTTCAGAAGTGTGGATAAATGAAGGAGTGGGAGATGAAAACGCATTCTCATTCGTGTTTAGACAGAGAATGGTAGACTGTTTCAAACAGGACTGGCACGGTAAATTAGAAGGTAGTGATCGTTATACTGTCTACCGATCCTTTAAATCACTGCATCAACCTGAGAAATACTTATATGATATCACAATTACAAAAGTCAGAAGGTCATTAGCAAAAGTCAGATTAGATGTAAATGAGCTTCAAACAAACAAAAAGTATACCGATACTACAGCAATAACCACCTGCCACTTTTGCGGTGAAGAAGAAACCGAAATACATTTTCTTCTAAAATGAACAAGTTACCAAAAAAAAATTACGAAAAAAAATATGTTCATAAACATTATAAAGATAGCTTTCCTGTCCAGTTGAATACACTATTGCAAAGCGAAAATGCTGTCATAATTAGAGATGTTGCTATGTTTGTACATTACGCTTTACATTTTAGAGAGGGACAGTTGTAATGAAATGTCTTTCATACGCAGGGCGTGCTCTTTGCGTGCGTGCGTGTGCGTGCGTGCGTGCGTGTGAGCGTGCGTGCGTGCGTGTGTGTGTGAGAGAGAGAGAGAGAGAAGAGAGAGAGAGCCTCTGTGTGTGTGTGTGTGGGGGGGGGGGGACAGATAATGTGACACAGCAGTTTCTCCTCTGGCGACCACAGTGATTCAGCATTATTGCAGTATCTCTTCTGTCGATCAAAGCGACTCGGCAGCAGTATTGCAGTATCTCTTCTGTCGATCAAAGCGACTCGGCAGCAGTATTGCAGTATCTCTTCTGTCGATCAAAGCGACTCGGCAGCAGTATTGCAGTATACTCTGGCGACCACAGTGACTCAGCAGTATTGCAGTATCTCCTCTGTCGATCAAAGTTGCTCAGCAATATCACAGTGACTCAGCAGTATTGTGTAGTATCTGCTCTGGCGACCAAAGTGACTCAGCAGTAGTATTGCAATATCTCCTCTGGCGACCAAAGTGACTCAGCAGTAGCATTGCAATATCTCCTCTGGCGACCAAAGTGACTCAGTGTACTCATCTTAAACAAATTACAAATCATGTAGCTGAAATTAATGCTGATCCATGATTTTCGAGTTTTTCACTGAAAGGGTAGGTTTTCGTTACAATGTTAGTGTTGTTTGTTTTTTTCCCCCGTAAGCAACTTTCGGTCATAACTTTTTGTCCAGGCATAAAATATTCAAAGTATTACTTTATTTCCTGATGTCCGGGATATCATTACCACTTTGGTTTAATTTTGACTGCAATTTTTCTGCTTATTTTATTTTATTCAGCATTCCAATTTTTTTTTTTTTTTTTTTTTTTTTTTGTTAAGTGGTCAGATAGAATAAGCAGCAGAATCTAAAGGGTTCGAGTTAAGGTAACACGAGGGAACTGAGAATAGTGACTTTTCTGACTGGCATTATCTTTTTCCTACTTTAGAAAAATATAACCTTCGAAGATTCGTCGCTTAGATCTACGCTTTCACATTATCTTAAGTCTTGAGTAAACCAAACACCGAGTATTTTAGATGTAAGAAATTAACCACTGTCTTGAAAGAAAGGTCAGATATTACATATGCCCTTTTACATTTTTTTTATAACATCCTAGCCATTCTGCTTGTGTTTTCTCATTGTTCATGACCAGTCCTGAAATTCTCTGCCTAACGTGGATATATATGAATAGACTAGTCAAGTGAAGCCTTGCCACCATGTGTTCACTAATTGAGAGTCATCCAAGAACTGCATAATTTATGTTCTACATCGTTTATTTGTATGCCTTTCACCCTCTTGTTTTCCTTTAATACTATCGCTAAATTCCTACACGTATAGTGATAACTAAGAACATATAGGAAACTCCCTGTTTACACCCTTTTCTATTTCAGATTAGAGTACAGTCTGACCATTTGCTATAACTGCTGATTCAATACCTGCACAGAATGCTTCTATTCACAGCTACCAGGTATACTGCTCTCACAGCCTCAAAAGCCTATACATAGAATGCAAAATCCTAAACAGGGATTCGAAAGCTTTTTTCAAAATCCATATAGAGTAACAGTTCAGAAAAAAATAATTATTTTAAGTGATTAATCTGAAAGTATGATCACTCATTGCACGTTCTTTTCGTGAAGAAAATTTGATTATTGACACCTGTCTACTCCCATACATTAGAGCCCCACCTCACCAATGAATATGTGTGTATATGTACATCCAACTCCTCCGCTCTTTCGAGTCCTCCCCCCCCCCCCCCCCCCCCCCCCCCCTTCCCACGCCTTCACTCCCCTTTACCCCCTCATCACCCTCCCCGCTTCCCCTGTCTATCGCCATTCTGTACCCTCTGCTTCCCTCTCCCCTTTCCTTCTATCCCAAACCCTCCTTCGCTAGCATTCCGCCGCCATCCCCCACCTTTCGTCTCCACTCCCCGTGTACACCCACGACCAACTTTTAGGCCACTCATGCAGAAAAAATTACAACTGACCATTTTCAGGACATTGTGAAAGCACCTTTTCCTTTTCTCACCAATCCCCCCTTCCCCACCCCACCCCCCCCCCTCTCTCCTCTCTCTCTCTCTCTCTCTCTCTCTCTCTCTTATTCTTGATCCTCCCCTCTTCTGTCCCTGTTTCTGTCTCTGTCTGTCTGTCCCTGTCTCTGTCTCTCTCTGTATGTCTCTTTGACTCTGTCTTCTGTCTCTCTCTCCCTTGTGTCTCTCTCTCTCTGTCTCTCTCTGTCTCTGTGTCCCTGTGTCAGTCTGTCTGTGACTGTGTCTGTGTGTGTGTCCTGTCTGTCCGTCTGTCTGTCTGTCTGTCTCTCTCTCTCTATCTCTCTCTCTCTCTCTCTGTGTGTGTGTTGTGTTGTTGGGTGTGGGTGTGTGGTGTGTGTGTGTGTGGGTGTGTGTGTGGTGACACACACACTCACTCACTCACCACACACACCACACACACACCACACACACACAGAGACACGAGAGAGAGAGAGAGAGAGAAAGAGAGAGAGAGAGAGAGAGAGATGGGAGGTAGCGCTCTCCACTTCTGTAAAAACACACACACGCGCGCGCGCGCGCGCGCACGCATACGCGCACACACGCGCGCACACACACGCACACACACACACCACACACACACACACACACACACACAACACACCATTTTGGGAATAGTGGGGTTTAGGTTGAGGTACGCGGAAGGGGGTGGGGGTGGGGGTGGTAAAGGGTCCTGGCAGATTATCGGTTATGATAAACATCTAGAAAGACGGCATGAAATTTGGGCGACACGTCTGGGTAAAGGACCAACCTTGTAAAAGCTTTCTAATTTCAGCAGTGTTACATCACGAGTTAGAGAAGTACCCTTGCCCCCCCCCCCCCCCCCCCCCCCCACTCGCACCCCTCTCCACCCCACCCCCCACCCTCGTTTTCCCTATCCCATCTCCTAAAGAATATGCAGGCAAGTTGTCGTTGTTGTTGTTGTTGTTGATGGTGGTGGTGGTTATGGTGGTGATGGTTGTGGTCTTCTCTTGTACTTGAGCAAAGGCATTTTCCGACTCCGGGTTGTTCATGTTTCTGTGTGTTCTGACTTAAGAGTCTAATAAAAAAAAAAAAAAAATTACTTTAGGGAAATTTTCGGCCAGCTACTGCTGGTCTATCTGACTATCTGATAGTTGTGATGGGTGTTGGTGTTCTGAGTTGTCCTCCTGGTGGAGTGATTGCTGTTCAGCACACACTTGTAAATGGGGGGCAGGTCATAGGCACAGTCTCTGTTCAAACTTGCTTTTCTCTCCCTGATTTCTATTGCTTCTTTCACTTTCCTTTTAGTGACCTGTGATTCAGCTGCAGTTATGGTGGTTTGAAACTTGTTGGTATGGTGGGTTGTTGTTGTCAGATGTTCATAATATGCAGAAGAAGTTGTGGTAGTGTGTTCATACAGCCTTGTTTTCAAAGGCCGACCAGTTTCTCCAATGTCGTCCTCACTGCACTCCTCACATTGAATGTGATACACCACACCACTTTTTTTTCCCAACTCTGTCGTAATTACCGGATTGATTGTGTTCCATACAATGGATGGATTTTCCTCCAAACAAATAATCGCATGAAGAAAACTGGAGTAAACTAAATCGTAATCTCAACAATATTATCTACATAATGTTAGCATAAACATCAGCTTCGAGGTAGGATAGCGGAGCTAAACCATATGAATTTTGAACTTTTGCTGAGCCTAAACCAAACAGTTCTGTAAAGTGGTTACAAAAATTAAAATATGGTGTTTTTCTTAAAAAAAAAAAAAGGGAAAAAAAAAATTTCTGCACATTAACAAACTAAATTATATCTAACTAAATGCTGTTAGTTAGAATTGTACCGATAATTGTTGCTACAAAATTATTCAAAATATTATGGAGCCAACAAATACAACAATCTACACATTCTGCAACGTTGAAAGACATTCGACTGTCCTTTTGTACGGGAATACAGTTACATACAAACTTTGTGAAAAACTGTCGAGCGTTTACTTAATGAAA
>JADBJO010001612.1:363205-368205 GCA_016801955.1 Conus betulinus
TGACGCTCTGAGACTCCTCTAATATAAGGGATCCCCACTTCACACTGTCCGTATCTGTAGAGAAGGGTAGCGAACTCGAGGGTTGTCCCACATCCATGCAGGGTATCCATTAGCGGAAAGGGCAGTCTTGATGTGTTCTTCTTCTTTCAGCTCTTCCTCCTTAGTGGAACACAGCACAGAGGCTCTGTGCATGAGGTGTGACGACAACAGATTCTTGTGCTGGAGGGGGGGGTGGTTAGAGTGAAATTTCAGATATTGGTCAGTGTGGGTGGGTTTCCTATACACGGTGGTCTCCACCCTGTCGTCATGGGTTCGGGTGTGATGAGTGTGTCCAGGAACAGTGGGTTGCCTCTTGACAACTTAACATTGTCTGCTTCCTGTAGAATGCCGGTGCTGGGGCTGCGGGCGGCGGGCCGGGCTGTGGTTGTGGCTGTGGACGGGGTGTCAGAATGAGCGGCGTGGGTGCAATACCACTGACGTGGCACAGAAGATGGGACATCGAAAAAAAAAAAAAAGAATAAATGGAGGGGGGGAAAAAAAAGAGAGAAAAAAAGCGGAAAAAATCGTCTGTCAGCTTCGCCATACTGAGGCCGGCATGTCATGAATTCATCATCCGCTGGCCTCAACTCTGGATGATTCCTTGTTGAAACTGTCGAATGATCTGTTTAGGGAGGAAACAGAACTGGACAGATGTGAAGTTCGCAGTGGTGGCTCCTTGGTCTTGTCGGTGGGTGTGTATAGATTGTCCGTCTTGTGTCCGTGTGCGTGTGTGAGTGTGTATGTGTGTGTGTGTGTGTGAGTGTGTGTGTGTGTGTGTGTGTGTGTGTGTGTGTGTGTGTGTGTGTGTGTGTGTGTGTGTGTGTGTGTGTGTGCGCGTGCGTGCGTGCGTGCGTGCGTGTGTGTGTGTGTGTGCGTGTGTGTGTGTGTGCGTGTGCGTGCGTGCGTGCGTGCGTGCGTGCGCGTGTGTGTGTGTGTGTGTGTGTGTGTGTGTGTGTGTGTGTGTGTGTGTGTGTGTGTGTGTGTGTGTGTGTGTGTGTGTGTGTGTGTGTGTGTGTGTGTGTGTGTGTGTGATTTGCGCTGCTCAGTTTCCTGGCGAAATGAAAAAGGGCTGTGAAGAAACAGCCTTTTTTTTTTTTTTTTTTTTTGGCTTTCTTTAGTTGACACTCTTTCCCTCTCGCTCATTCTGCTTTGCTGAGGACACTGTTGTTCTCTCATATCTCGGGGCTTCTCTTGTCCTTTTTGGGCAGTTTCTGGGGTATCCTTCATCCATTTTTTGAAATGTTTTTTCTTTTCCGAATGTTGTGTGTCTGTCGCTGAGTCTTGGCTTTTGGAAGAGATGTCTTTACCTTTGTGACTTTATTTCCTTGAAGGTAAAACAAAAACATATTCTTTTGCTTTCTGAAGGAAAATGTGATATATAACTCAAACACCCATCCTACTTTCTGTGAAGTATATTGTTCTCAATAACTATACAGACTTAAACGGTGCAGACAACAGAACTGGAAAGTTGGCTTTTTTTTTTCTAGGAATATCGAAGAAACGACATTGCTTTTAACATTATAAGACTTTACTTTCAGTTTGCTCTGACAAAAAAAAGGTAAACATTAGGGCTATTTGCATTCAAAGATCATGGCGGAATCCATTTCTCGGTATTGTCTTCATCACAGCCAGAGAGAGAGAGAGAGAGAGAGAGAGAGAGAGAGAGAGAGAGAGAGAGAGAGAGAGAATGGCACCAGCATTTTAAAAATCAAAAACGAAAACTTCAGAAAACAACTGGAAGCGTAAATCAGAGTGATCCTACTTGAATTTCGACCTCTTGGTATTCAACCCTTTCCCCCTACCTCCCACGGCATCCACCTCTCACCCCCTACCTGTCCGGTCGTTTTTTTTTTTTTTTCCTATCTATTTTGTTTTAAGCTCACTGTTTATATTTTAATGCATATAAAAACGTTGTGTTTATAACTGTACATATCAAATAATGAAAGCAGTTCTGGACATTTTTATTCAAGCATGTGAACATATTCGTCATTACAACATACCATACGACAAAACAACGAATTACACGGAGTATGACTGACAGATCTACAGAAGAACTCTCCATCCCCTTCCCCCACCCTCGCGCCCACCCACCCCCACCCTACACATTCCATTCCCTTCACTATACACACAGTCATTGCCACTGACGTGTCCAAGCACGCTTCATCCCTCCCACCCCACCTCGCCCCCCACCGCCCCCTCAACAGAGAGAGAGAGAGAGAGAGAGAGAGAGAGAGAGAGAGGGGGGGGGGGGGGGGGCGTATGGGGGAAATGTGGAGAGGATGGGAGATGAGGGAGGAGGTGAGCGCATAAATCGGTCGAGCTTTCAGCTATGCAAGGGAAGTAACTACGCTCTCTGTTCCTGACCTATTTACAGTCATGTCCCGTGTCTGGAAATCGTTTTCAAGATAGGCGGCCTCTTTTCATTTCAAGGGGGTCAGTTGTGGCCAGCAAACTGGCAGGACCAGAACCTGTCAGCGTTATCTCAATTTATGGAAAAGAAGGGGCTCTTTTATCACATTTGCTGCGTGCTTCTTTCGCACCGCGGCTGTGGTTTGTCGTCTGCTGCTAAAATCCATCCAGCTTTGTGCGCACAATTTCGTGCAAGTTTGTCGTCTGCTATGCGCCATTCGCAGCAGGACGAATTCGATCTAGTTGTTTCAAGCTGCAAAGAATATGTGAGTATGATTTATGTGGTTCTGCGGCTTCGTACACTGTGCTTTTATTTTCCCCCGAACTGACTGATATTAATGTGCACCCGAAAAGTTCCGGGTTCATTCGTACCGAAGTCCAATGGACAGACCTGACCGCGGTAACTGCGGGTGCCACTGCATGCGTGTGGTATAAAATAGTACCGCACTAGGGTGAATGTTTGTGTTTATGAATGCAATCAGTATGTCTTCCACATGGACTATTTGACTCTGATCTCACGAAATTAGGTCCCTGTGCTGATGGTGGGTCTTGTGGTCTAACCCTGTATTGTGCCAGCGACAGTGTCACTCGCCAAAGCCACATAACGTAGGAAGCGCTATCGCTCACTCGCCTTCAAATATACATCGTATTAGGCCTGTATTAACCATGATTTGATTCTGTGACGTGTGTGTGTGTGTGTGGTGGGGGGGGGGGGGGGGGGGGGGGGGGGGGGGTTGCGCACATGTGTGTGTGCGTGTGTGTGTGTTGTGTGTGTGTGTGTGTGCGCGCGCGCATGCTATAGTGTCTGTTCTTTTGTGTGTGTGTGTCAGTATGCATGGTACATATTCAATATATTCATCTTCTTATTTATTTCAATTACTTTTCTTTAACCCTTTTTTGTATTTTGTAAGCGCGTAGGGCTTATGATGTAAGATTAAACGCGCATAAATTATCGTCATTATTATCATGATTTCTTTCCGTTTGTGTTTTCTTCCTCAAAGTGGATTTAATGAGAGAAAAGCTAACTTTTTATATAAATTCCAATGAACACTCAAGGTGACACATGTATTGTTTGAACGAACCCAAACTTAACCTCATTTGATAGAAACTGTCTTTCAAAGGGAGGTTATCATGTGGGGATTTTGAAAAGGGGCTTCTAATCGAAAACAGTGCAAGATAACTTCCCTTTACGATGTGTTTTTTGCCACCGCAGTGTTGGTGTGCTACTTGTTGCGTGCTGCGCAACTGGGACGTATGCAGCAGACTGCAATCGCTGCACTGTCGGTCTGTGTGTGTGTGTGTGTGTGTGTGTGTGTGTGTGTGTGTGTGTGTGTGTTGCAGGGGGAGGGGGGGGGGGGGGGGGGAGGGGTATGTGTGTGACCGCACAAAATTTCTGTCGGAGGTAACCTACAGTGCTCCGTTTTCAGTGAGTAGCTTGCCCACTCCCTTTGTCTCTGGACGTGTGTGTGTGTGCGTGTGTGTGTGTGTGTGTGTGTGTGTGTGTGTGTGTGCGCGCGCGCGCGCGCGCGTGCGTGCCTGCGTGTGTGTGTGTGTGTGTGTGTGCGCGCGCGTGCGTGTGCGTGTGTGTGTGCGTATGTGCGTGCGTGTGTATGTGTGTGTGCGTGCGTGTGTGCATACGTTTGGTATCCCCGACGTGCTCATGTTCAACTGTATGATATAGGCGCGCGCCTCTGTGTCTGTCTCCTCCGAGCAGCGCAAAGTTAATCTTTGTCGTCTTCCTGCTTGTCTACAGAAACCATGGGCAACGCCGCACAGAGACGTCACGGCAGCCATCCACTGACGGTGCCTGAAGTGCTGCTGGTGCTGATGATGATGATGCTGATGTTCTGCAGTCTTCTGCAATACTCTAAAGCGTCTTTTACACTTCAGCAGCACGCTGACGGGTTTGAAGTGTTTCTGCGGCAGAACTTGACGGTAAGTTGCTGGCTGGATGGGTGGGTATAAAAAGAAATGAGGAGGAGGAGGAGGAGCCTGACTGGCCTTTCGGGTGAGGGGTCAGACTCTTGTTCCGAGGTCAAGACTGTGTCAAAACGAGGCCCTATGCGGGAATGCATGCAAAATGAATAAATAAATGAATAAATTAACAAATAAGTAAGTAAATGAATCAATGAATGAATGCATGAATGAATGAATGAGTAAACAAATAAGTAAGTAAATGGATAGGTAAATAAATGAGTAGATAAATAAAATATACAGGAAAAAGCTTGCTCGCACTTTGATTTCATTCCACCTTTCGGAGGACAGAAGGCTATCACGCGCTGGTGGGATAAATGATACGAAAATGTAACACACGTGAACACTGCTGTCACGTTAAGACACCATTCCGAAGACGGAATGTGACTAACCTTAATGGTATGGGAGTAGAAACGATCGAACACGCAAAAAAATCTCACAATCAGTAGTGGATTTCAGAGTTCTGCCCCAGGAGCACACACACACACACACACACACACACACACACACACACACACACACTCACACACACACACACACACACACACACACACACACACACACACACACACGCACGC
>JADBJO010001612.1:383205-385705 GCA_016801955.1 Conus betulinus
AAAAACTTTATAACGGTATATATTCAGGCAGATGGCAAAACATACATTTACGATGAAAAACCATTTGTCTAAGAAATTTATGAAGGAAGCAAAAGGATAAAGATTTGTACAGGAATTGTTAGTTAAATAAGTATAGATAAGAAGTGTAATTTAAAGAAATATAAAGTAGTGCATATCTTTTTTTTTTAAAGTGTATACAAGTAGCGTACATCGAAGAAATGTAAATATATTCATCAAATAGTTTCACTTACGAATGTAGGACAAACCTAGGTTATTGTAACATTAAAATCAACAATGATGTGAACATTAACAACAATAATAATTATAATGACGAGAGCTAGTAAATGGATAAACAAGTCAAAGAGGAAGTGGAAAATCAGCGACAGAAATGGAGGAGGAGACAGGTGTGGCGGGGTAGGAGGAGGGAGTACGAGTGGAGGGGGGGGGGGGGGGGGCGCTACAACATGATAGTTAAATCAATGACAAAATGAGAAAAGGTTTTTTTTTTTTAGCAACATAGCAAGATGTACAGGTGGTTAACAAGACCAAAAGAGGAGGGGGGAGCAGGGAAGGGGGCTAGGGGGTATAAAATAAAATGAACAAAGAAACAAACCAAGATTGAGAAGACTAGAACGCGATGAAGAATGCCAAAAGAAAACCGTTCTGTTCATCATGAAATATTAGCCGACGACACTTACCTTGTACATCCTGACATGGTAGATACCTATGATAGTCTCGTCAAAATCTTCAAGACTGTGTCTCTAATATCAAATGGAGAACGTCTAACAACAATCTGAAATTAAACGATGATTGAACAAGGGCTGATCGGATTATAGAACATTCTCGGGCTCAAGACCCGCTGTCTTCATCTTTTAATAGTCATCGGCTCCACTGATATCTCATTCCTGCCATATGTTGGTGATCTTGGCCTCAGTCTCGACTCAAATCTCACTGTGAGACAACACATGCGATAGCCTAAAGAATCAGGATGGTAACAGAGAGGCAGGTATGTAAATGGTGAAGGAATAGGATGGTAACGGAGAGGGAGAGGGTGTAAATGGTGAAAAACAAGACATGGTAACAGGGAGGGAGATATGTAAATGGTGAAGGAATGGGATGGTAACAGGGAGGGAGATATATAAATGGTGAAGGAATGGGATAGTAGCAGAGAGGGAGATATGTAAATGGTGAAGAAACAGGATGGTAACAGGGAGGGAGATATGTAAATGGTGAAGGAATGAGATAGTAGCAGAGAGGGAGATATGTAAATGGTGAAGAAACAGGATGGTAACAGAGAGGGAGCTATGTAAATGAAGGAATAGGATGGTAACTGGGAGGGAGATATGTAAATGGTGAAGAAACAGGACTGTAACAGGGAGGGAGATATATAAATGGTGAAGAATCCGGATGGTAACAGGGAGGGAGATATGTAAATGGTGAAGAATCCGGATGGTAACAGGGAGGGAGATATGCAAATGGTGAAGAATCCGGATGGTAACAGGGAGGGAGATATGTAAATGGTGAAGAATCCGGATGGTAACAGGGAGGGAGATATGTAAATGGTGAAGAATCCGGATGGTAACAGGGAGGGAGATATGTAAATGGTGAAGAATCCGGATGGTAACAGGGAGGGAGATATGTAAATGGTGAAGAATCCGGATGTAACAGGGAGGGAGATATGTAAATGGTGAAGAATCCGGATGGTAACAGGGAGGGAGATATGCAAATGGTGAAGAATCCGGATGGTAACAGGGAGGGAGATATGTAAATGGTGAAGAATCCGGATGGTAACAGGGAGGGAGATATGTAAATGGTGAAGAATCCGGATGGGTAACAGGGAGGGAGATATGTAAATGGTGAAGAATCCGGATGGTAACGGGGAGGGAGATATGTAAATGGTGAAGAATCCGGATGGTAGCAGAGAGGGAGATATGTAAATGGTGAAGAAACAGGACTGTAACGGGGAGGCAGTAATGCAAATGAAAAACAGCACTGTGAACGAACAAAAAGAAAAGATGTAAATAGCAAAGACACAGGCATGTAGATGGTGGAGACGCGGAGACGCAAATAATGAAGATTCAGAAACAGGAAAGATGCAGATCTAAACTGTGAAGATGCTATTGGGGAAAAAAAATAAACGCAGAAATCGTAGATAACGAAGATGCAGACAAAAATGTCATAAATGTAAACGGTGTAGATGCAGAGAGTAAACAGTGTAGATGCAGAGAGTAAACGCCCAAGATGCAGAAATGTTAATGGTTACAGTGCCGGGATAGCACATGGCGAACATAGAGCTGATGCAAAATGATGAAGATGCTGAAATATAAATCACGAAAATGTTACCTAAATAGTGAGGATGCTGTGATGTAAACAGCGTGCATGTAAAGACGTACAAAGTGAAGATATAAGGATGTAAATCGTGAAAGATGCAGCCATGCAAATAGTAATAAAGTATACAGTGAATTGTTGAGATATAAACTGTAAAGATGTGCAGATATTG
>JADBJO010001612.1:415705-420705 GCA_016801955.1 Conus betulinus
ACACACACACACACACACACACACACACACACACACACACGCACACACACATATGTGCGCGCGCGCGCACAGACACACCTGCGGCCAGAGAGTTCGAATACTACGTGTCAAGCTCACGCCTATAAAAATATCAGAGCTCCTGTACAATCAAACAGCCCCCCTTCAATAAAATCACAGAGAGAGAGAGAGAGAGAGAGAGAGAGAGAGAGAGAGAGAGAGAGAGAGAGCTCAGTCAGGCAGATGCTCAATGCAGATAGATTAAATGGATATCTTTAATTTTTGCACCTATTTTCTTTATGGCACTTTCTTCCTACCCCCCCCACACCCACCCCCTCCTTCTCTTTCCCTTCACCGTCTGTCTTGTGAGGCCAATGGATGTTAACACCACAGGATCTACCAGAGACGCACCAACCGTGGCCACACCGCCCCAACACGACCAGCCTATAACCAGCTGATGAGGCTCACTGCAGGGGGCGAAACTCGGCTCTTGTCAGGCATAACGAATGGTTTGCCTTCAGTGCACACGTTGCTGGCCCTGAAGTCTTACCAGTGAAGGGATTCATGTTTACGTGTTTACGCGCTCGTCTTCCTCCAAATTGTTCTCCGTCCCACCTATCCTCTTCCTCCCTGGTCACCCCACCCACCCACCTCCTCTCCCCTCCCATCCCTCCATCCCATCCGCCACTGTCATCCCCTACCTTCTTCACACATTTGAAAAAAAAAAATGTTAAATCTCTGCACTGTCATGGTTTTCTTTGATCAACGCCTGTTATTATAGCTATGATTGAGAACAAGCTTTCTCTTCACACAGTAAAAAAAAAAAAAAAAAAAAAAAAACGTACCTCAAATGTAATTACGGTATATCAAAAACACTACATGCACACACATATCACATACACAACACACACACGCGCGCGCGCGCGCACCCACGCACGCACGCACACACACGCACACCTCCACGAGCTCGCGCGTACACACACACACACACACACACACACACACACACACACACACAGCATGCACCAAGGTTATAACAAACAGTTTATATTCAGAAAGGCAAGGCAAGGCAGCTGGTAATATTAAAAATGAATTTAAAAAAAAAAACACCTACAGAAACATAAAACGTTTCGTCAAACTTCATTATAACTATGAAATAACTCGTCATCCGTTCAGTATTTCAAAGCGACAAGAGAGTAATGTCATGTATTCAATGCATAAAGATTAGCCCACTACAACATGTGAAAAAGGATTTTTTTTTTTCCAGCTGTATAAACACCGTGGAGTTTTTTGGCGATAGTCAAAAGATTGCTCCCAGCGCAAAGGGGGAAAAATGTAAAAATATGTGAACTTCGCTTCTTTTGGTCCACGACGCGTAATTATCGGATCTCTCTCTCTCTCTCTCTCTCTCTCTCTCTCTCTCTCTCTCTCTCTCTCTCTCTCTCACTCACACACACACACACACACACACACACACACACACACACACACACACACACCACACACACACACACACATATACACACACACACACACATTATTTCCCCACCTCGATCCTCTCCCACCTCCCCCCCCCCCCCCCCGACACCCCCCCCACCCCCCATCCGAACCACCTCTCCCACCCCTCCCATTCCTTTCAGTCACACCCCCATTCCTTCCTACCTTTCACCCCACCCTTTCCTCCTTCACACTCAAAGAACCAAAATGAAGCGCGTTTACAACATTTGCCCCTTAATCTATGTATCCGTTGTTCTCTCCCTTGCGATGCGTGATACGTGTTCTAGTAGAACGAGATTTCCGTCTTCTCTCCGAGGTCAACGTATCACGTGCACGACGTTGAAACAGACTGAAAGCCCTGCGTGGGGAGACAGTAGTCGAAGATCAGCAAACGGCGCACGGTAAAGATCGCGTGATCCACATCAGCGTTCGAATGGATCTGAGAAAAGAAAGAGAGAAAGAAAAAAGAACAAGATGCAAAGCATATAAACGTACTCTCAGTTTTATCCTGAATACGCGTGAAATATTCCATAAAGAGGAAAAATCGTCTTGGGCTGGTGCAGCCGTTAGTAATGGCTGTTCTGGCGAACATCGGCCATCATCTGTGACGAACATACTTACAAATTTTCAGAAAGATCGGCCGAGTACTTTCTGAGATTTTTCCATAAAGAAGAAAACCATTATGGGCCGTTAGTAACGGCTATAACGGTAACTGAAACACCGGGCATCACCCGTGACCCATAATGAACATACCTACAAATTTTCAGAAATATCTGCCACATACTTTCTAAGATATTCCATAAAAAAAAAGAACCGTTATGGGCCGTTATAGCCGTTAGTAAGGCTACAACGGTAAACTAAACACCGGACATCATCCGTGACCCGTAATGAACATACCTACAAATTTTCAGAAAGATCAGCTAAGTACTATCTGAGATATTCCGTATTGAAAAAAAAACCGTTATGGGCCGTTCTAGCCGTTAGTAACGGTGATAACGGTGAACTAAAACATCGGCGTCATCCGTGACCCATAATGAACATACCCACAATTTTTCAGAAAGATCAGCCGCGTACTTTCTGAGACATTCCATAAAAAAGAAAAACCGTTATGGGTCGTTATAGCCGTTAGTAACGGCTATTATGGTAAACTAAAACGTCGGGCATCATCCATGACCCATAACGAACATACCTACAAATTTTCAGAGAGATCGGCCACGTACTTTCTGAGACATTCCTAAAAAAGAAAAACCGTTAAAAACCGTTATAGGGCCGTTAGTAACGGCCGTAACGGTAAACTAAATCGTCGGGCATCATCCGTGACCCATAATGAACATGCCTACAAATTTTCAGAAAGATCGGCCGCGTACCTTCTGAAATATTCAATAAAAAGGAAGAACCGTTATGGGCAGTTATAACCGTTAATAATGGCGATAACGGTGAAATAAAACATCGGGCATCATCCGTCGCCCATAAATGAACATACCCACAAATTTTCAGAAAGATCGCCTAGTACTTTCGGAGATATTCCATAAAGAAGAAAAACCGTTATGGGCTGTTATAGCCGTTAGTAACAGATATGACGGAAAAATAAAACATCGGACATCATCCGCGACCCATAATGAACACACCTCCAAATTTCCAGAAAGATCGGCCAGTACTTTCTGGGTATTCCATAAAGAAGAAAAAACCGTTATGGGTCGTTATAGCCGTAAGTAACGGCTCTAACGGTAAACTGAACATCGGGCATCATCCGTGACCCATAATGAACATACCTACAAATTTTCAGAAAGATCGACAAGCTGTTTCTGAAAGATTCCATAAATAAGAAAAAACCATTATGGGCCGTTATAGGCCGTTAGTAACGGCTATAACGGTAAACTAAAACATCGGGCGTCATTCGTTACCCATAGTGAACATATCTGCTAATTTTCACAAAGATCGGCCATGTATTTTCTGAGATATTCCATAAAGAAGAAAAACCGTTACAGGCCATTACAGTTGTTATAGTAAAGGCTATAACGGTAAACTAAAACATTGGGTATCATCCGTGACCCATAATAAATATACCTGGTAATTTGCACAAAGATCGGCACAGTACTTCCTGAAATATTCCATAAAGAAGATAAACCGTTACAGACCGTAACAGCCGTTAGTAACGGCTATAACTGTAAACTAAACCATCGAGCATCATCCGTAACCTACAGTGAACATACCTGCTAATTTTTCACAAAGATCGGCCCAGTACTATCTGAGATATTCCATAAAGAAGAAAAACCGTTACAGGCCGTTACAGCCGTTAATAACGGCTACAACGGTAAACTAAAACATCGGGCATCATCCGTGACCCAAAACGAAGATATCTACAAATTTTGAGGAAGATCGGCCCAGTAGTTTTGTCTGGAGCGAGTGGAACACATTTTTTGACCACCGAGGGACACACACACACACACACACACACACACACACACACACACACACAGAGCAGAGCATTTCTTCGTTCCAGTTCTAAAGTACTCCCTGATCTTTAAGAACTGGGAGTACAAAAAAAAAAGGGGGGGGGGGGGGGGGGAAACCAGCATGCATCAGGCTATCCGGAAAGAAGACTATCACGGCTGAAGAGTCCCCACTGTCGACTGAATGGTTGCCGCGAGCAACGATGAGACGGCAGCAACATCTTTGTGGACATGACATGTCTCTCGCCCCCCCCCCCCCCCCCCCCCCCAACGACTTTTCTGTTTTAAATTTGAATGGCCCCAAGCCTACACGCTCCCATTCATGCACACACATGCCCCCTCCCCCCTCCTCCTCTACTTTTATAAGTCCGAGTCGGATCAGAATCTAATTTAAATGAACCCTAAATTAATGGGTTCACAATATACTTCACGTCATAGTGTCAAACTAAACCTGGTTTTCACTCCTCTCCCCATTCTACACCCCCCTCCCCCCCCCCCCTCCCCCCCCCCCCCCCCCCCCCCCTTTCGATTGAAATAGACTTAACATAACAGATTCAAAGAGACCTGATTATTTTCATGAAATTTGGTATGTACACTGGCTTTAGCCCAGTGAGGACTAAAATACCAGTTTCAAAAGTGTACATCGGTTATATAACCATTGAAATCGTTATTTTGCCGTTATTTTTCATATATTAGTGGATTTTGATGAAATTTGGTATATAGAAAGGTTATCACACACAAATGGCACTCTCATATAGTGTTTCGAAATTTGACTGTTAAAAACCCTTATTCTTGACATATTGTCCAACCTGGATGAAATGTGGTAGGTGTAGAGGCTTTAGCCCAGTGAGGATTAAGATACCAGTTTCAAAAGTATACATCGGTTGAATAACCGTTAAAACCGTTATTTTGCCGTTATTTCTTAAAAATATTGGTGGGTTTTAATATAATTTAGTATATAGAAAGGTTTATCACACTCAAATAGCACTTCCATATGGCGTTTCAAAATTTGACCGTTAAAAACCGTTTTTCTTGACATATTGTACGATTTGG
>JADBJO010001612.1:428205-430705 GCA_016801955.1 Conus betulinus
CGGACGAATATGTGTTTAAAGATGTGTGTGTGTGTGTGTGTGTGTGTGTGTGTGTGTGTGTGTGTGTGTGTGTGCGCGCGCGTGCGTATATATGTGTGTGTGTGTGTGTGTGTGTGTGTGTGGTAACAAATCTCAGCGCAAGGAAGAAGGCGTTGATCTCAGATGAATGCCTTCCTTTTCTAAATACCATAATGTTTTGTTTGTTTTTGTTTGTTTGTTTTTCAAGATTGACTGGCAAGCATAAACGGTCTGATTCAAGTTTTAACTTACTGAGTTGATTCTGAAGACCAGTGACCGAATCAGACAATAGAATAACGTCATCAGCAATAGTAATGAACAAGGTCTCTATAGCACCTGGAATAAGCCGCATACCATGCTTACTTCTTCTTGACAAATCAATAGCCGGCTCATCAGTAAAAATGAGAGAATCAAGGGACTCAACAGGCAACCTTGTTTCACACCCCTTGGACATTCAAACTAATTTGAGTAACAGCACCTATCACATTTGCAGGCCAATACAGAGTCATAAACACCTCTAAGAGCACACTACAATTCCCCATATACGCAAGTTTTCCTCAGGGACTGTCCACAGTGCGTTTTCTGTTCACCGAATAAGGCTTTTCTAAAATCAACAAAGGCAACATACAATTTGGTGTGAGAGAGAGAGAGAGAGAGAGAGAGGGGGGGGGGGGGGGGGGGGGGAGAGAGAGAGAGAGAGAGAGAGAGAGAGTGTGTGTGTGTGTGTGTGTGTGTGTGCGTGCGTGTGTGTGTGTGTGTGTGTGTGTGTGTGTGTGTGTGTGTGTGTGTGTGTGTTGTTGTGTGTGTGTTGTGTTGTGTTGTGTTGTGTTGTGTTGTGTTGTTGTGTGTGTGATTTGTCACAGCACAAAGAGTAACCCATATGGACAAGAGAGAGATACCGAATATTACAATGCAGCAATTGAGAAGTCTTTTTACAGGAAACAATATGCATGTAGGACATATCATAAACAAAATGTATATTCAAGTTTTTTAATAATGATGATTCATTTCAAGGATATCTATTGACATTATCTGTTTAAGGCACGTTAATAGTTATACAAAGCATGTGCAAATATAAATTTCTTAAATTTACACATGACTCCTGAAATAGAAATCGCGCTGTTTCTAAACATTATTTCGTATTTTCAAACATTCAGTTACAAAAATGGCGGTCTTTAGCGATAATTTTCCCTTTAACTTTAGTATTAACAGTTGCAATTTCGTTGTGGAAGGAAAACGTAATAGAAAGGAGGTATATATTTATGCCGTAACAGTGTATACCTTGGGCATTTCAAAAGGAAATGGGGTCAAATCTTCAACATGATTTCCTTCACATTGTTTACAAAAGCAGTCTGTACATAATTTGCCGAATCGTGGTACGCCATTAAGAGCAATACTGTTACTTCTCAGTAAACATATACACGTCTATATTTAACATTATCCAGATCTGAAATATATGTTGCTTTAACAATCTCAGGGTGATATAAAACATAATCCCCCACTGAGGAAACTGCCTCGTGCCAGTTTTGGCGATATATATCTTGTAGTCTAGCTTTAAACGATATCAAAAACAGATTAATATTACCTGGATTTTGCATTTCCCACACTATACCAAAACCATGTCTACACAGAATATTTCTTATGTTTGTGACCCAGTTTTTTTCGACCAGCTCTGTCTTGATTTAACAACATTTTATAACATTGCTTAGGATATCTATGATCAGCTAAATGTAGAATTCTACACCAGTATTTTATTATCTGTACGTAGTATCAATAAAAATGGGAAATCTACCACATTCTCCAAGAACTATCTTATTTCTAATATCTCGTCCAACTCCCAGTATCATTTTGCAAATTTTATTTTGTACCCTTTCAATCAGCTCATAACTTTTATAACCCCAAATCTCTGACCCGTACAACAAAATCGGTTTTACTTTCATGTCAAATATTTTAAAGACAGTTACGGTTGGAATGGTTTCAAGTTTAAAGTATAACTTTTTTATACCTGCTACTGCTCTTAAAGCTTTACTGCTCAAGTTTTCTACACATTTTTGTCCAGTTTAATGTTGAGAGAAATTAATTCCTAGATAGCAATAAGATGATACAACTTTTATCTCCTTTTGGTCAAGTTCCATTTTTCACTCTTCTTAATAAAACCACCATTTCTGAAAACAATAACTTTTGTCTTATCCATATTCACTGACAATCCCCATTTTTGGCAGTACTTTTCTAAACAACAGTCAATTTTTCTTTGAAGGTCCATAACATTATCCGAGACAAGAAACAATATCATCGGCATACATTAGTGAAACAATTCCAAGTGTGTCTGCAAAAAATATCAACTCCTCTTGCTCCACAATTTAACAATTCTGTCTGAAGTTCTGAAAGAAATATTGAAAATAGCAGAGGACTTAAAATACATCCTTGTCTCACACCTGAAATACATTCAAAGTATTCTGTAATCTTATTTCCAACGCACACT
>JADBJO010001612.1:433205-435304 GCA_016801955.1 Conus betulinus
ATTCACGCGCGCGCGCGCGTGTGCACACATTACACTTTTCTTCCTATTTCCTCTCACGTATAATGCCACAAACTAGTCCAAATGTAGGCAGTCTTCTTCTGTTTGGTTTTCTCGCCTAGCAACCTCCACAACGAATGAAATTACCACCACCACCCCCACCACCACCACCACCACCAACAAAACCACCGCCATGAAACGGTCGATCGATAATCAATCAGTTCGTGCACAGAGCAGCTGGCAGACAACGTCACGTACATCACGTGCAGCGGTTTGTTCCAGAGAGAGGACGTTTCACTGTCCGGCAAGCGCATAGGACAGCGAATCAAATAGATGTGTTGTCTGACCCTCCTCATGTGACCGTCGTTGACCTTTTCCCTATAAATACTGCAGTGGCCTCTCTTTGTGCTCGCCACTCCACCACCCCCACCCCCCAACCCCCACCCCCACCCCCGTCATGTGCAGTTCGTTTGTGTCATGAAATGCTCTGTCGATGCCTGTCTTTCGAAGCACTTTATCATCACCATCATCGTCGCCATCATGATTATCACCACCTCGCGTCGAAAGACCAGCTTGTTGGTTATTCTGAATCAGCCTGAAGCGCAGCAGCTTTGTGCGCAACGCACGCCGACTGGAGAGGCAGGATTCAGAGATTGTTTTGCTACAAGGGAGCAGGACAATTCCATCACACAGTTCACCACTATCATCATGGAAAAGAAATCAGCTCCCAGAAATCAGTCACCATTCCTGGCACTCTAACAAAGGCCACACAGTCAGAACTGGAGAGGGAAGCAGAAACTCCAGACTACATTGAGCAAAACATACAACAACAACAAATGTTCAAATGGCAAATGGCTCAGCAGAAGCGGCTACCAGAAAACGGAATGTGGGGGAATTTTCCTGCAGCTGATGCATGGAACTCCTGTCCGACAAGCCATCCCGACCGGCCAGGGCTCCACACAAACTTCAAGGCTGAGGCAGATGCACTACAGTCAGCAGCCAGAACGCTGTCTGAGGGGCCATGCAGACCAAAGTCGTCATTTTCTCCGATGCTTTGTCAATGTTAGTTCATTCATCCATCAGCTTGAAATCATGAGCAGTGCAGTCTCAAAACTTAGCTGATGTGGGTGTAGCGTATATGGACTAGTCCGCACGCAGTGACGCCTCCTTGATGAAACTGAAACTGAAACTTTATCAATACTGCAGGCTGTTGAAAATCCTCGAAACAAGGAACTCAACTCCCTCGTCTCTACCCTGGCCATTCTGCCGCACTCCACGGAGAATACCGTCAACTGAGGACAGGGCACTCCAACTGAGACACCACATGTTCACAAAATTCCACATTGGCGAGTCTTCAGGTTGCCCATGCGGTACAGCCCCAATGACAGTGAACACTTCCTGCAGGACTGTCCCACACATGAAAAGCTGAGGGCAGAGACCTGGCCTGATTGATAATCCTTATTCTAAAGGTAACACAGTCCCTGCGGAAAGCGCACATAAGAAGCATCAGTCACCACAGTGGTATCATCAGAACGGCCTGTTGAGGAATAAACTAGGGTTCATGAGGCAGTCATGTTCAAGCACAAAAGCATGTTTTCATATTTAACATTCTTGTTCATGTCAGATTTGTTTTCCAACTTAAAGAGAAACAGGAGACAATGTTGTCGAGAGAGAGAGAGAGAGAGAGAGACAGACAGACAGACAGACAGACAGACAGACAGACAGACAGAGACAGAGAGACAGAGACAGAGAGAGAGAGACAGACAGACAGACAGAGAGACAGAGAGAGAGAGAGAGAGCAAGAGAGAGACAGAGACAGACAGACAGACAGACAGACAGCGAGAGGGGGGGGAGAGTCCAACATCCTTTAATGTTTAATTGGGAAAACAAACAAGAAACAAAAAGTAAAGGTAGAAGGCCAACAAAAAGAAAGAAGAAAAAAGTGAGGGACAGAAAGCTACAAAAAAAAGAAAAAAAAAATGAAACCATTATCCATCTCATCTATAAAAAAAAAAAAAAAAAAAAGAACGTTTGTAGCCAGTACTCTACAGCGTCTCCTGAACTGGTGTTATTGTAGGCATTCGAAAAATGATGAGCAGCAA
>JADBJO010001612.1:442424-449924 GCA_016801955.1 Conus betulinus
TTTATTACTTTCTCCAAACAGGCCTTGTTTTCACGTGTATCCGCTTGTTTTTGTTTTGTTTGTTTGTTTGTTTGTTTTGTGTGTAGATTACGTAAAAAAGATAGACGTGGCCCAAGCAGTAAGGTGCAGTTTTGTGCTGACACAAGATCCACAAGTAAGATAATGACAAGCATTTCCACAGAAAATGAACACTATGAAGCTGCTGTATGCGAATTCATAACCATAACGGAGCTGCTCTTTGCGAATTAATATGTTTTGGAGTAACATCTTTTCATGAATGGTAACACTTTCTGGTTAAAAAAAAAAAACACTGACATTTCTTGTGTGTGTGTGTGTGTGTGTGTGTGTGTGTGTGTGTGTGTGTGTGTGTGTGTGTGTGTGTGTGTGCGCGCGTGTGCGTGTGTGTGTGTGTGTGTGTGTGTGTGTGTGTGTGTGTGTGTGTGTGTGTGCGTGCGTGCGCGCGCGCGCGTGCGTGCGTGCCTGTGTCGTGCGTGCGTGCGTGCATGTGTGTTGTGTTGTGTGTGTGTGTGTGTGTGTGTGTGTGTGTGTTGTTCTATCAAAATGATATGGGAGGTAACTCTTTTCGTTCGGGCCTACTATTACTTCCCCTGGCTGAAACCAAAAAAAGTCCCAGGATCCGTTTAAACTTGGTGGAGTCTGCACTCTCCGAATGCCCTTCCTGTTGAGCGAATTACCGGGTGAGTTATTGGCCATTGACAGCCCTGGCAGAAGAGTCCCTCTGTATTCATTATTTTGCGGGTTTGTGTGGATAGAACGTGTGATGTGCAGTCGTGGTGCGAGGGAGTAGTAGACAGCAAGCGAGCGAATGGTTTGGAGGTGTGTAGGACTTCAGTGACTGGTGACAGCACAGAGGATGGGGTTCTATTGCGCATTATAAATACAGCTTTCAAGTCATATTGATATATAGCCCAGCCAACCACGTGAAGCCATATCAGAGATGCGTTTTTATCAACAATATAACAACATCATCATCATCATCATCATCATCATCATCATCATATCATCATTATTCATTATTGTTATTATCATTATTTCATCATCATCGTCATCATCATCATTATTGTTGTTGTTGTTGTTGTTGGTTGTGGTGCTCTTGTTGTCATTATTATTATTATTATTATTGCTGTTATTGTTACTGTTATTGTTACTATTATTATTATTGCTATTCTTATTATTATTATTATTATTACTATTACTACTATTATTATTGCTATTACTATTATTGCTGTTATTGTTACTATTATTATTATTATTATCATCATCATCATTATTATTATTATTATTAATGTTATTGCTATCATTATTATTATTGTTATTATTATTATTATTATTATTGCTGTTGTTGTTGCCGTCGTCGTCGTCGTCGTCGTCGTCGTCGTCGTCGTTGTTTGTCATTGTTGTTGTCGTTGTTGTCGTCGTCGTCGTCGTTGTTGTTGTTGTTATGATGTTGTTATTGTTGTTGTTACTATTTCTGTTGATTATAGGCTATGGCCACACCTGTCAAGGTATTAGTTTAAAACATTGTCAGAGAGACATTGAATGACGTACACACTCATCAACCTAAGTAGGAAAACAGATCATTCTAAAAGCAAACATGATAAAACACCTGCATTTTGCACCCCTTATTTTGAGAGCCTTACGATAGTAAATCGCTGACTGTTTGTCAGTGTTGCCAGTGATAGAGGACAGCAACACTGAGGGGGTTAACAGGGAGGGGATGAACAGGGAAGAGTCCACAACGTAGTTTGGTGAAAGCAGTGTTCTTATACAATGGTGACGTTAACCGATTGGGGAGTTTCTTTAGCACAGGACTACATAATGTAAAATGATTTTAATTCGCATGTCTGTCTGTCTGTCTGTCTATTGATTTATCAATCAATTCTCTGTGATTGCCTCTGTCTATATCTGTCTGTCTCTCTCTCTCTCTCTCTCTCTCTCTCTCTCTCACACACACACACACACACACACACACACACACACACACACACACACACACACACACACACACACACACACATGAACAAAGCGTAAATGATTTTAGTCATTAACGATGAGGATGGACAGGCAATTCAGAAACCACAAATCTGAACTTGTATTGATATATTTTAGGTGTCCATCCATTTTCATGGGTAAACATACCGGAAAGTGATGCATGAACCCAAGTTGTAAAAATTCAAACCTTTTTTAACCCCAGTAATAACTCAAGCTCTTGCCTTTGGCAGTCGGTTTTATCTAGCACCAATCAAGCACACTCCTCCCATTGATTTCTTCCCTCTCCCGGATGTAAGCATTCACAAGAAAACGCCATTTTTGAGACAGAGGGAGAGAGAGACAGACAGAGACAGAGAGACAGACATATAACAGAGACAGACAGAGAACAGACGGAGACATAGACAGATAGACATGAGAGAGAGAGAGAGAGAGAGAGAGAGAGAGAGAGAGAGAGAGAGAGAGAGAGAGGTTGTGTGGATTAGTTAGGTTTCGTGTTTGAGTGCGTGGGCGTGTGTGTGTGTTGTGTGTGTGTGTGTGTGTGTGTGTGTGTGTGTGTGTGTGTGTGTGTGTCTGTGTGTGTGTCTGTGTTGCGTGTGTGTGTGTTTGTGTTTGAGCTAGCAGCGAGTGTGCATACATCGAGAGAGAGAGGATGAGAGAGAGAGAGAGAGAGAGAGAGAGAGAGAGAGAGAGAGAGAGAGAGAGAGAAGAGAGAGAGAGAGAGAGGGGGGTTGAGGGAGGGGGTCTGCAGGTTTTAACTTCATTTCACAATTATCTTCATATGCAAATTTGCAACAAAACTCACCAGTATGAAAAGTTCCAGTATGAAAAGTTCCAGCATGAGGAGAGAGAGAGAGAGAGAGAGAGTGAGAGAGAGAGAGAGAGAGAGTGTGTGTGTGTGTGTGTGTGTGTTGTGTGTGTGTGTGTGTGTTGTGTGTGTGTGTGTGTGTGTGTGTGTGTGTCTGTGTGTCTGTGTGTGTGTGTATGTGTGCGTATGTGCATGTGCGTGCGTGAGTGCATGTGTGTGCACGCGCGCTTTTGATTTGATCCACATCAAATGCCAACTTGGAAGGACGCGACATCTGGTTTGGGTTTCCACAGCATCTGCCCAGTGGACAAGTCGTCACATTGTACCCAAGGACAGCGTCTGGAGAATTGCCAGACATTGCGAAGGGCACGTCACCTGGTTTACAGTCCAGCCGGCCACAGCCGCCCTATCACATCTCCAAGAAGGTCACACAGACTACAACCTTCCACACACCTTCCAAACCAATCAGCCGGTGAAGTCACAGTACGCACACACTGTCTCTTCCGGGACGTGTCCTCCGACACAGCATGCTAGAGCTTTTCTGAAAGAGATTAACATTGTGCTCTCAAAGATTAACATTATTCATCTCTCTCTAAGATTTTATGGAAGAAAGACTTTTAAACGAAATTTCCGGTGTGTTTTTTCGAAGGTGTATTTTAAAGGTTAGTGTGAATGATTTTTTTTTTTTGATGGCTTGTGAATTGACTTCAACGCGGTGACAGCCCCGATATGGCCTTTTGCGGTCGGCTGGGCTATAAAGAACACACACACACACCACACACACACACACACACACACACACACACACACACACAAACACACACACACTCTCTCTCTCCCTGTCTCTCTCTCTCTCTCTTCTCTCTCTCTCTCTCCTCTCTCTCTCTCTCTCTCTCATCTCTCTCTGATAGTGTGAGAGAAAATAAATATCATTTTGTATTCCATTGTACAGCTTATAATAATACCAGAGAAAAAATCTCAACTTTTCCGCATGGTTGCTACAAAAGATCATAATCTTTATAGTTTGCTGTCCTCTGACGATAACATGATAATATCTCTTTTGGCTAAGTATGTTGCAGAGGCATTTAATTTCAGGAGAAAGAAATGTTCGGTAACAACTACTAATGTTTGAGGGGTTGTTTCAAGCAGCTTGATGACCTTTATTCAAAAGTTTTCGTTCTCTTCACTTCTATGAATAATAGTGAGATGGACGTTCATGCTTCAAGTGGTCGAACGGAAATGATTTACTACGGTGAATACGTGTGCCTGTCTGCGGCGGCACTTGTGTGAATGGTTATGTTGTTCAAAAGTGCACAGTCATTTTGAGTGTCATTTTGAATGATGAAAAAAGTACGTTTTTTTTTTGTCCAGTAGCATTAATATTGACGTAATTAGTCAGAATTGTTTGTTTCTTTGCACTATATTTTTTTTTTCGGCGCTGCAAATATTGATGTACAGTCCCCCTTGACATAAAGGCTATGTAGTCCATTGTCAATAAAATCGTATCTGAAAGCGTTTGAAGCGTCTCTCTGTCTGTCTGGTCTGTCTGTCTGTCTGTCTGGTCTGTCTGTCTGTCTGTCTCTGTCTCTCTGTCTCTCTCTCTCTCTCTCTCTCTCTCTCTCTCTCTCTCTCTCTCCCTCTCTCTCTCTCTCTCTCGTCAGAGTTTGCGATGGAGATGAAGGTCTAATGAAAGATTTCGGTGTTCTCAAATAGACTAGTCAATAGACGCCCCACTACGTCAGCTTTGTCATGATGCCACAATACACAGAGACCACAACTCAATGAAGAAGTATTCAGGTTCATCAATGACTACGAAAAGCGATGGAAACAGTGACTCAATGACATGACTAAGCAATTGCGTTTCCTCATGAACCCAGCAGGATGATTTCTGATTTGTGAACAGCAAAGCTCTCCTTCTCCAGAGTCGCTGACACCAGAATTTCCCAGTAATGAATTAGAAATCGTGAATCACCAAAACCCTATTCCTTGCATCTCTCGCTTCAAATGAATAGGCAATATTCGAAGGCCAAAACATGTGGGATTGCTCTCCTCTCTCTCTCCCCCCCTCCCCCCCCCCCCCCCTTCCATGTGAGTTCTGCCTTGTTTTCTCTTCCCTACATCTTACTTACTACACTTCGCAAAGAAACAATCTGTTATCTTTAGTACCAAACACGCCGTTAGCTGAGCTAAGAATTCAACTCACGTGCACGAGGTATCTATATCTAACTGTGAATGGCATAATGGACACTAAAGACTTGATTCTAGCAGAATATACTGTGGTCTGAGAGGCAATCATTTCTATGGGATGTATCTGGCTGAGGGAGCGTCTAAGAATAAAAATATAGGGCTTAAATGTCACCCAGCAGGAGCAAAGGACCATCAATCTAATGTAGTTCATCGATTACTCGCGCGCGCGCGTGTGTGTATGTGTGTGTGTGTGTGTGTGTGTGTGTGTGTGTGTGTTGTGTTGTTGTGTGTGTGATAGTCATCCCGCACTGAAACCCATACGATACTGAACCCTATCATCATGCCGAAGTCCTCTCGAATCTCAGAACTCACCATTGGATGCCGGTGATTGTAATGGAACTCAGGCACGCAATGGAACAAGGCCCCTAAAGGTACAGGGTCGTATTTTTCAGTTGGGCAGCAATAAAACTGGACCCCCAGTGGCAGTAGACCTGAAACAAAATTGGAATATGGGGGGCCAACACTGGAACCCAAGTCGTACTGCTATTAGGGCCCAAATAAGACTTGACCCCAATGGAACTGGGCCATAATGGAATCTGGAGCCATAATGGAACTGGGGCCATAATGGAACTGGGCCATAATGGAACTGGGCCATTATGGAAATGGGCCTCTAATGGAACATAGATGGGCTTTCAACGGCACTGGACCCTTATGGAGGCTGGATCCTATGGTGCTGCGGGCCTTAGTGGCACCAGACTGTGGACAGAGCTAGCACTGGGTCCCTAGTGGTGCCCGGGCCTTAGTGGCACCAGACTGCAATGGAACTACACTGGGTCCTAAGTGGTGCCGGGCGCTCAGTGGCACCAGCAACTGCAATAGAGCTAGCAACTGGGTCCTAGTGGGGCCGGGCCTCAGTTGGCACCATACCTGCAATGGAACTAGCACTGGGGTCCTAGTGGTGCCGGGGCCTCAGTGGCACCATACTGCAATAGCAGCTAGCACTGGTTCCTAGTGGTGGCCCGGGCCTCAGTGGCACCAGTACTGCAATGGACTAGCACTGGGTCCTAGTGGTGCTCCGGGCCTCTCATTGGCGCACCAGACTGCAATAGAGCTAGCACTGGGGTCCCTAGTGTGTGCCGGGCCCTGGCACCAGTGGGCAGAGCCAGACCGCGCGCAATGGTCACCCCGGGCCACTAGCCACTCGGGGTCGCTAGTTAGGTATTGTTGGGGTTCGGGCTAGTGATTGTGCAGTGGCCTCAGATGCACCAGACTGGCAATAGTCAGCTGCACTGGTCCGTAGTGGTGCTTCCCGGGCCTCAGCCGGGGCACCAGACTTGGTCAATGGAACCTAGCAATTGAACTGGGTCCTAGTGGGCACTGCCTCAGTGGTGCACGGACTGCCTTACAGTGGCACAGGGCCATACTGGCAATGGAACTTACGGCACTGGGCCCTTGTGAACTAGGGCCCTAAACGGTACTGGGCACCCTTGTAGATACTGTGGCCCCTAACGGTACATGGGCCCTTGAGAACCCATTGTAGAACTGATCCCTAGAATTGGGCCTACCACATGGGCCCTTGTCAACGACCCTTTCGCAAGAAGACGAATAAAAAATTCCTTCCATCACGGTCTGCCGATAGGTTGCCGCAAAAACAAGAAACAGATTGGGCCATTAAACTGCAGCAGGCGAACGCTTTTTGTATATACCCACTAGAGATCACAGGAATCTCTTTTGATAAGGCTGAAGACTCTTCACCGCGCAAGACGCTTCACCGAGCATACACACGCATGAACAGTCGTTATGAACACGTGCTCTCAGAGCTGGAATTTGTCTAACGTTCGACTTGGCACCAAACTCAGGAAGACCATGTCAGATTATTGCAACACTGGGTAGAGATATTTTCGAGGTTTTTGAAAGAGGTGTAATTTTTTTTTGTTTAAAATCTAAAGATTGCGCGTGAATTGCTCCTGTTTCAAGTCGTTGGAGGTTTGGTAGAAAACTGTTTTTAAAAAAACAAAACAAAACGCAAACGCATGCAACCGATGTAGATGAAGTGACAAGCACCATGGACAGGAGACCAGCTGCGGGTCAGCTTGACGAGAAATAACCAATGCATTGACATTGTTTCTAATAAAAGCACCAGTGGGCCCAGGCAGCGTGGCCTCAGCTTGTTTTCTCATCCCCGCCCAGGTCCACCTCTGACCACCAGTGGCACGCCCGCCTGGCCTCTGCCCCTGGACGCCGTTCACGCTGTTCCAACCAACACCTGTCAACAGGCGGCGCCAAGAACAAGTTGCACGTGCCCGTGTGAAGATAGCGAGGGGATGGTCGGAGAGGGACAAAATCACCATCCCCAATCGTCCTCGAACCCCGGTGTAAGGAAGGGAGGTGGTGGCGTATGGGGCGGCGGGGGGGGGCAAATCCAAGCGCGGGCCAGTGAAGTGAACGGCCAGCAGTGAAATTGTCGTTGCAACGGAGCCGGTGGCGTGGTGGGC
>JADBJO010001613.1:0-10000 GCA_016801955.1 Conus betulinus
TGGTCGCACAGCATCCATCTACGCTCCGTCTGACGCCCCTCAAGGCGTAGCGTCACTGTTTATGCTGATCTCCATCCGTTAGTGGACCCTCTTCACGCTCGACGCTGCCCACTCGTGACACTGTTTGAGTATTTACACGCGCTATGGGGTGGTGGCGGCGCTGGTCTAGTGGTGGGGGGGGGTGCTCGTCGGGTCTGGTGGTTTATGGGTGTTCGCCTTGATGGGTCCCGTGTCTCTGGCGCGTGTGGCTGTGTTGTTGGTGGGGTTAGGTGTGGTCCGCGGGTGGGGGGTGGACCGCGCGTTCTCCATTGGTAGTCGACTCTGTCAATTCTATCCAACTTCCCTTGCGGTCGTGCCACCCAGTCTCATATCTGTACGGTGCTTTGCGCTTTCCTCTCATGGGGGCCTCCCTACTCTAGGCCTTCTCATGGGTGGCGCTGAGGTGTTGTTTATCCCTCTGCTGTCCACAGCGAACTCGTTCTCGTTCTGTGGCCGCTATGGCAGAGAGATGTTTTGAGTGGGCGTCATTCGTACACTGTTTTAATTTAATCCTTCTCTTCTTTTTTTGCTTCCTCTTTATCAGCAGAGGCATTTATGTCCATCGTCATTTGTATTGTCATCGTCGACATCGTCATCGATGTCGTCGTCGTCGTCGTCGTCGTCATCGTCATCATCATCATCTTCACCATTATCATCATCATCGTCGTCGTCGTCGTCGTCGTTGTCATTTTCATCTCATCGTCGTCGCTTCACTGTCGTCGTCGTCGCTATCGACATTGTCATCGAGGTCATCATTGTCTTGTTATGCTGACGTATTAATTCAATGTTAAGTTGTCAAAATTGATGTGAGCGCTATGTGTGCGTTTATCCTTATCATCATCACCATCATCATCGACAGCAATAACAACATTTTTTCACCGCATCATCACCAACATCACTGCTGTTACCACTACAATCAAAATGCATGCACATGGGATTCAACATCGCCATATTAGTCCCACCATCATCAGTGCCGTCATCGTACTGATTGTCGACGACATCGATGTGGCCACCGATGATGTCAGAAAATGCTGATAGTAATGCAGTGATCCAAATCGGGGCGGGGGGAGGGGGGGGGGGGAGTGTGTGTGAAATGCCAAGGGATCTTTCTACCAACCAGAATTCGTAATATTTTTAGCGATTGAAAACAAAATAATGGCTCACCATAATTCATCAAGGTTTCCTCTTTAACTTCATACTCTCAAAGACAACGTTTGTTTTGTCCATATCGTAGAAAAAAATGGATATTAAACGGATAAGATTTGAACAAGAGATTTTTCGATTGTTTTAAACTTCTCACTCTGATTTTTAATCTGTCTCTGTTATTCGTAGCTATTGTGATGTCGGGGTCGCGTGATTCATCCAGTTCTGTCAGCTTCCTTCCGATTGGCAGGGAGAAATGTCGGCGTTTCATCTGTGGGTGACGCGACTCACACAGGGGGTTTCCGTGGATGTGGCGGGTAGAGTGAGCGTCTGGTGTGGTGTCGTCGGACAGAGCCAGGACGACCAGCCCAAGGAGCACCAAAGCAACTTTCATCTGTTAAAACAACACAGCACTCTGACTGTCAGCTGAGAGCTTCTTCATTTGTTTGTTTGCTTGCTTGACGGTTTGTTGAGCAAAGGACGTAGAAAAGCAGGAAGAGGGAGAGGGAGAGGCGGAGGAGGAGGAGCAGGAAAAGGGAGAGGAGCAAGAGGAGGAAGAGGAGGAGGAGGGGGGGGGAGCGAGAAGGGGAACAGAAGGCGGATGAGAAAAAGAAAGAAGAGAAAGAAAGAAGGAAGGAAACAAAGAAAGAAACAAAGAAAAGGGGAAACAGGGACGAAATAGATATTTTAAAAAAAGAAAGAAAGAAAGAAAGAAAGAAAGAGGAAAAGAAAAAGAAGAAAAAAAAAATCGCCGCCTTTAACCACCACCACAACCCAGCCTCAGCAACAAGATGGCAACGACGACCCAGAGAAGATCAACAATGAAAACAAACAACAGCGGCAAGCAATAACCAGTAATGATGACATGAAGAAAAACAAGGGCCGGAACAAGGAGAAGAAAAGAAGAAAAAGAAACACCCGAAGGTGCTGGGAGGACCCAGAGAAGCACTGTCTTCACCTGCCTTTAGAGCAGTCCTGTACCACCCTTGGAGGCCTGCGCTGTGTTGACGATGGGTACAGGGACGCGCAGGACACTCCATTAAGATATCAAGGGACATAACTGCTCTTGACAGAGGTAAATCAGGCGGATGAGAAAAAGGAAGAAGAAAAAGAGGAAGGAAGGAAAGAAAGAAAGAAAGAAAGAAAGAAAGAAAGAAAGAAAAGGGAAACAGGGACAAAATAGATATAAAAAAGAAAAGAAAGGAAAGAAAGAAAGAGAAAGAAAAAGAAGAACAAAAATCGCCGCCTTTAACCACCACCACAACCAGCCTCAACAACAAGATGACAACGACGACCCAGAAGATCAACAATGAAAACAAACAACAGCGGCAAGCAACAAGCAGTAATGATGACATGAAGGAAAACAAGGGCCGGAACAAGGAGAAGAAAAGTAAGATAACCCTAGATTTGTTTCCCCTGCAGGGTCTACGATCAAGAAGAAGACACTATGAAGACAACCTGGCAACTAACTAGGAGGGCACCCTGATTATGGTTTAACACTGCATCAACTTAATGAGATGCAGACAGCAAAATTAGGCAGTCCTGATTTCTTCACACACACACACACACACACACACACACACACACACACACACACACACACACACACACACACACACACACACACACACACACACACACACACACACACACGCACACACACACACGCACACACACGCACGCACGCACGCACGCACACACGCACGCATCCACGCACGCCGCGCACACACACACACACACACACACACACACACACACACAGGAACTAAACACTAACTCTCTCTCTCTCTCTCTCTCTCTCTCTCTCTCTCTCTCTCTCTCTCTCTCTCTCTCTTCGTCTGATATCACATTTGTGAACAGACTAAAACTGAAGTACTATTTGCTACTACTACTACTACTACTACTGCTACTACTGCTACTACTACTACTACTACTACTACTACTACTACTACTACTACTACTACTACTACTACTACAACACACAGAGGAACTAAGCGCTGTTGCATAATGGTTACTGTAACAGAATAATGACGGGCAAAATGTAGGTTTGGTTTTCCTCCCATTCACATTCCTGTAATACACCTGCAACACACTTCTAGTCCGTTCGCTCTCTCCTATCCGCCGTAATCCTCCCCCCCCCCCTCTCTCTCTCTCTCTCTCTCTCTCTCTCTCTCTCTCTCTCTCTCTCTCTCTCTCCTTATCTCTGGAAGCTCTGATCATTAGACAGATGAAGAGCGATTTTGATAATGCATTATTAGAGATATATAAATGAATAATATCATTCATCGTATGTGAAGGAGACGTAAAAATTAAGATACATTGTAAGAATATAATAATACATACGTTTAGATACGGAGATCATAGTAAGATACATTGTCATCATTTGGTTGAGTGAACGAGTCAGTCTTACAATTTATGGTCGTTTTTTTTGTTTGTTTTTTTAAATGTTACTGCATTACTCCAGTGTGCGAGACATACGGAGATGTTACGATTTTATTTGTGTTTTTCAAGCGCGTAACACATAGAGAAATATCTATATACACACATGAAGGCAGAGAGAGAGAGAGAAGGGGGGGGGGGGGGGGAACGGACAGACAGACAGACAGACAGACACAGACAGACAGACAGACAAACAGAGAGAAGAGAAAGAGAGATATGTTTACCTCGAAAGATTTGTAGCGAAGAGCTGATCAATTCTTCAGACTGAGAGAAGAGGGATATGATCATAATATATATATATATATATATATACTGTTAGGTAATCTTGTCGTCCTAATTATTCACCTTTCATCTTTAAAACTGCGCAATAGCATTGGGAAGGAGGAGGGAGGGGGTGAAAAATAGTATAATCACGATATGACAGCGCCCTTGATAAGAACAGTGAAGCTCAAGACAACATCTTTGTTTGTTCATTTATTGATTCATTTTGCATTTGTTTATCTATTTATCTATCTATTGATGATGTGTTTGTTCATTGATTTATTTTGTAGTTATCTATTTGTTTGTTCATTTATTGATTCATTTTGTATTTATCTATCTATTTACTTATCTGTTTTTATTTATCTATCCACTAACCTACTGCCCTGGAATTACAAGACTGCAGATAAAACAAAACAGCGTTTGACCTTCATAGAGTAAATACACATATCAGCAAATAGTTCAAGGTACGGGGTGGTGGGAGAAGAAGGGGGGGGGGGGGGGGCTGTGGATACATATTTTCAACCATACCTGATAAGCCCGGATGAGAAAGGAGGAGGGTTGGGCGAGGGGTTAGCACCCTCCCTGTAAAAAACCATCATGCTACAAAAAGCCACAAGAGACTACTACAGAAACTCAGCCCTGGGAGAAGATGGATCTTCAGCTGGAAGACCTATGACGTGGAGTGGTGAAAGCCACAGTCATCTGGAAGCCACTCAGCCGACTACCATTTTTTTCGACGAGGACTACCATCACCACTGGGACAAGGAACGTAAGGACCATGTACGAAGCAGGGTAAACGGCACAGGTGGCTACAGAGATGAGGAACTACGGCCTCAACATCCTCCGGATTCGCGAGTCACGATGGACGGGCAGCGGCAAGACGAGACTCGTCTCGGGAGAAACCCTGCTGTTTACAGGCCATGAGGAAGAGGATGCCCCGCACACCCATGGAATGGCATTGATGCTTTCCAAAACAGCGGAGAGAGCCCTCATCGGATGGGAAGCCCACAGACCACGCATCGTCCTTCAGGACCAAGAAGAGGACACGTAACATGAACATCATCCAGTGTTATGCTCCTACCAACGAAAGCAACGAGGTAGACAAAAAGAAGAATTCCACAACAGACTCCAGACCATCATAGAGGCTTGCCCATGCAGAGATCTTAACATCGTCATGGGTGATTTGAATGCCAAAGTGGGCAGCAACAACCGGGGCTATGAGGAGGTCATGGGACAGCAGGGACTGGCCCAGATGAACGACAACAGGGAGAGCTTTGCAGACCTGTGCGCCACAAGCAACCTCGTCATCGGCGGAACACTTCTCTCAAAAGCGAATCCACAAGGCAACCTGGATATCACCAGACCATACCACAGAGAAACAGATCGACCATATATGTGTTTAAAAGAACACTCCAAGATGTGAGAGTCAAGAGAGGAGCCGACATTGTTTCTGACCATTATCTTCTTGTAGCCAGACTTAAGCTCAAGCTTAAGAGGAACTGGAATGGAGAGACAGGCCAACGCCAACGGTTCAACACGGGACTTCTGAAAGACACAGACAAGCTGGAGGAGTACCGACTGGCTCTCACCAACAGGTTTCAAGCTCTCCAGGAGATATTGGAAGAGGAGACCATAGACGAGCAATGGAAGGCAGTGAAAGAGACAGTGACATCAACCTGCCAGGAGTGCTCGGCGACAAGAGACGCAGTCACAAGGAGTGGATATCAGCTGACTCCTTGAAGAAGATCGAGGACAGAAGAAGAAGGCAGTACTCAACAACAGCCGCACCAGAACAGAGAAAGCCAGAGCTCAGAAGGCTTTGCAAGCACTGCCAGAATTGTGAAGAACAGCATAAGGGTGGACAAAAGGAACTTTGTGGAGGCACTTGCTACAAAGGCAGAGGAAGCTGCCCGACATGGAAACATGAAGGGCCTCTACACCACCACCAGGAAGCTCTGTGGAAAGTTCTCCAAACCTGAGAGGCCAGTGAAGGACAAGTTTGGAAAGGCCATCTCAGGCGATGAGGGGGAAGAAGAACCGATGGAGGGAACACTTTGAGAAGCTGCTGAACCGACCAGCTCCTCAGGACCCGCCAGACCCGGCAGCTGACAGCGACCTGCCGACTGACTGCAGTTTGCCCGGCAAGGATGAGATCAGGAAAGCCCTCAAGCAGCTGAAGACAGGCAAAGCAGCTGGACCTGACAACATTCTGGCAGAGGCGCTGAAGGCAGACGTGGAAACCACTGTTGACATGCTCCACCCCCTCTTCAAGAAGATTTGGGAGGAAGAACAAGTGCCATCAGAGTGGAAGGAGGGGTACTTGATCAAACTGCCAAAGAAAAGGAGACCTCAGCAACTGCGCAAACTACAGAGGGATTACCTCACTGTCAGTTCCTGGGAAGGTCTTCAGCAGGATCCTACTAAACAGGATGAAGGACATCGTCGACCCCCACCTCGAGACCAGCAGGCTGGTTTCCGAAAAGATCGCTCGTGCACGGACCAGATCGCAACGCTGCGCATCATCCTAGAACAGTCCCTAGAATGGTATGCCTCGCTCTACATCAACTTCCTCGATTTTGAGAAAGCCTTTGACAGCGTAGACAAAGAGACTGTATGGAAAGACACTACGAGGTGCCAGCGAAGCTCAACAACATCATCAGGAACTCGTATGAGGGACTCACCTGCTAGGTAGTCCATGGACGTCAGGTCTCTGAGGCTTTTCAAGTCCGAACAGGGGTCAGACAGGGATGTTTGCTGTCCCCGTTTCTGTTTCCTGCTCGCCATTGACTGGGTCATGAGGATATCCACAGCACAGAGGCGGAATAGCATCCAGTGGACTCTCTGGTTACAGTTGAACGACCTGGACTTTGCTGACGACCTAGCTCTACTCTCGCACACCCAGCAGCAGATGCAGGAAAAGACCAGCATCGTGGCAGAGAACTCATTCAGGCTGGGCCCTGAACATCCATCGAGGGAAGAGCAAGGTCCTGAAAGTAAATGCCACCAGCACATCCCCCATCACACTTGAAGGCGAAGCGACTAGAAAAAGGTGGACAGTTTCACCTATATAAGCAGCATCGTTGACACGCAAGGAGGGACAGACGCAGACGTGAAGACCAGAATCAACAAGGCTAGGGTAGCTTTCCTGCAGCTCAAGAACGTCTGGGGTTCGAGAGACCTGTCAGTCAACACCAAGATCAGGCTCTTTAACACCAACGTGAAGTCAGTCCTGCTATATGGAGCTGAGACGTGGAGAAACACTATAACAATGACCAAGAGGATCCAGACAATCATCAACAATTGCTTGAGACGAATCCTCCACATACGGTGGCCTGACAAGATCAGCAATGAAGAACTATGGCGGCAGACAAGACAGAAGCCGGCGGAGCTGATAATCCAACAACGCCGCTGTAGGTGGATAGTCCCACACTCTGCGTAAGACAGCCACCAACACCACCAGACAATCCCTAAAGTGGAACTCCCAGGGAAAAAGGTAGAGAGGCCGGCCGAGGAACACATGGCGACGTGACCTGGGCGCAGATGCCAAGAAGATGGGGCCACACATGGGGGCAGCTGGAGAGACTGGCCCAGGACAGAGACAGCTGGAGGGACCTTGTTGGCGGCCTATGTCCCAGTGGGGGCGATGGGCGTAATTGAATTGAATTGAATTGATTGATGACTTGCACAGAAAGTATAGGCGTACATGCTAGTCATCACAATGAAACGGCGGACAACAAAGCAAGTTCTAGTGTCTGAGAGTATGCGTTGATCTTTTTTGTTTGCTTGTTGGTTGGTTTCCTCTGGTGTCTTTCAGAGTTATCACCCCACCCCATAAACTGCTTTTCGCTTCACCTGCCCCTCTCCTGTCAGTCTATTTTACTAATATGTTACCCACACATCCCTCTGTCCACCAACTCTCACCCATCCTCTCCTCATCTGTCCCAGGTGTCAACGCTGTTGTCATCGCCAGTTAAGAAATTGCCAACTTCATGTCTGGATAAAAAGTTCATGCCAGACTGTCAGACACTTTCGTGAGAAGAGAATGGGAATGGGGGAGAGGGAGGGGGGAGAAAAGGGGAAGAGTGGGGTGATGATAGCAACCTTCAGCTCTTTAGGATTAGCTGTTGAAACACCTGTTCTTAGAAGTGAGAACTTGCTATGTCTTTGGCTAGTGCTGACTGCGGGTCACCCGCACATTCCAAACACGCATCATCAGTGTGACGTAATATGTTGATCTTATTTTGATGATGATGATGATGATGATGATGATGATGATGATGATGATGATGATGATGATGACTATGATGACTATGATGATGATGATGATGATGATGATGATGATGATGATGATGATGATGATGATGATGATGATGATGCTGCTGCTGCTGCTGATGCTGCTGCTGATGATGATGATGATGATTTTGTTTCATCTCTTTCAATGGATATTTTCTACAAACTACTTTGACAGGTTTAGCTCCTTTGTTGGGATTCTTCAACGTTCGGTTAGGTGAACGCCGCGCAAAGGACCTTGATTGGTCGTTTCCTTTTCAAGACTAGCCTTCACGTATGGTGCCTGAAAGCTGCATGTACCAGTTTCAGCCCCAACCCTGATCTCACAGTCGGCAGGTGCTCTGCCCATTATGTGCGGGTACTTGAAATAGCCCGTACAAAGATCTTAAAGATGGCAGATGCTTTGCTCAAAACGATCAAATGATTATCCCATACCGACATATGTAAAGACAGCAATATTTTACCTTTTCTCTCTTGAGCTTAGCTTCATGAAGAATTTACGACAAAAAAAAAAATTATCAAGTTTTCTGTGCGATGATAATGACATAAAGGCTCAAAAGTCCTTTGCTGTAAAATTTACATCGACTGCGCATTTTATCTATTTTGTGAGCGGACGTTATCTCGTGTGATAACTCTTTCCATCACTAAATTTCACATAAATGTTCCCATGAGGGAAGTCTCGTTTCATTTTCAAAGTCTGGGTAATCATGATTTTGAATCCCAGAATTCTGACTGTTACGATTTGCAACGTCTTTGAACATGGGGTGGATGAAAAGGTCTCCATAATGTTTGTCATTCTGACCAACTTGGTGATACCAATGCTTGCTCTGGTTGATAAAATGCCAACAGTAAAGTTTGCCACAAAGGCATACACACACGCGTGCGCGCGCGCGCGCGCGCACACACACACACACACACACACACACACGCACGCACGCATGCACACACACACACACGCACGCACGCACGCACGCATGCATGCTCATGAAAAACACACACACACACACACACACACACACACACACACACACACACACACACACACACACACACACACACACACACACACACACACACACACACACAATTTTCCCAATCTTCCACAAGTCAAAGAGGTGCGTAGACATGCTCAGAGGGCCTGAATCCCCCAACTCTTTTCCAATGATGTATAACAGAACAGAGGGGCGATAACCAGTCCACTGCAGTCCTTTTCCTGTCCGTTCTATTTTCATCCTCTGTTGAACTTTGTGATTATGATCTCGGACGGGGAGTCATGGCGACGTGCAAGCCAATGCCAAGAAGACTTACCGCATTTAACATGTTGTAGAAGTTTTTTTTTTTTTTTATCCAGTGTGATAGGTGATACTGAAATGAAGAAAAAAAAAAACATCTTCCACAAATGTCTTGTTTTCGCTGAAGGTGGAAAGCCTTTCAAAAAGTTTGGTTTACTGTTTTGAGATATTTGGTGGGGTTTTTTTTTTGTTTTGTTGTTTGTTTTCAGACATTTGGTGGTTTATTGTTTTGAGACACTTGGTGGTTTATTGTTCTGAGACGTTTGGTGGCTATTGTTTTGAGACTGTGGTGGTTTATCGTTTTGAGACGTTTGGTGGTTCATTGTTTTGAGACGTTTGATGGTTTATTGTGACGTTTGTGGGTTATTGTGACATTTGGTGGTTTATTGTTTTGAGACGTTTGGTAGTTTATTGTTTTGAGACGTATGGTGGTTTATTGTTTTGAGACATTTAGTGGTTTATGGATTTAAGACACTTGGTAATTTGTTATTTTGAGACGTATGCTGATTTCTTGTTTTGAGACGTTTGGTGGTTTG
>JADBJO010001613.1:12500-20000 GCA_016801955.1 Conus betulinus
GCTCTTCAGGCTCACGCAAAGGTCTTCAAGGTGGTAGAGACTGTACTCGAAAAGAACTGTAGCCTCTGAACAACATGAGAAAAGTAACATTGTCAAGGTTAAGGACCTTGTAAGGAAGTGAAAGACAAAGGGGAAAATTCGACACTGGCAATAACTGAAAGCAAACACCCAAACACTCACTCAACCAGACCACCCAAGGATTTACAAAGACAATAACAGTTTATTAATTATGAATCGACAGTACTCATTCATTCCATATGGGGAGAGATGCCTAACCAAAGAAGACTGAAGACAGAGGAGAGACCAAGTAAGAATAGAAGGGTAAAGAAGAGGGGAAAGTACCTATCAGTTCTAAGTTAGCTACGGAACAAAATACCCAAAAGCCCATAGAAAAGCAAATCCTCCCTCCCCCCGGGACTCCCACTACCAGCCCAACTAATTAAAGAATTTCATAATGAAAGAAGAACATAGGGAAGAGACAGACTAAATAAGATTCAAGACAGGTCAAAAAACCTTCACACCACCAAAGCAATCACAACCATTTTCACTCAGTCACTCCAAAACAGCCAGACTTCACCATTTCCTCATCATCCATGCCAACCTGCTCGTAATTCACTCCCTATTACAGTCCCACGCCCATGGCAACACAACACAACACACGAGTAGTACACTTAGACATCACCCAAGTCTCTCCAAGTTCCTGCGACGCACGGTCACTTCTAAATTGTCCCACATCCAGGGCCACATGGATCAGCCAGAATAGCAGCGTCGAAGGAGTCACGGTCCCACGTCGTCAATTCCAGAAGATGGAAGGGGTAGACGTGACAGACCTCCAGGGGTGTCCAGAGGTGGATCCGGTCGTCTGAGACAAACAGGGTCAACGCCCTGCAGCGACGATCAATACGTGTACAGGGCAAATTATCAAGGTGTGTCTGGGGGTGTGCATGCGCACATGCGTGTGTACCGTGAGCGGGGACTCTATTTGATCAAGTCAAACATTTGTTTTCAAAATTTTACTGGAAAAACAACTATCAAGCATCTCATCCCTTTTTCACAATGGGATGAAATAATGAAATTATTCTTAAAACAATACAAAAATATGACACAAAGACAGAGGGCTGACAAAAACAGATAAAACACGACGGGACCGAGTCCAAAGCGTGGGCGCTGGGATAGGAGACTCTTATCGTCTGACTTAATCTTAGTCACACAGGCACTCCAATTAACGTGATGCGTTCGTCCCGAGTGTTTGTCAATTAAAGGCAACTAACTATAAGAGAAGGAAAGAATAGACAATATAGACCTATGAATAAGGAACCCAGTCTTGGAGCCTTAAACTAACCAAAAGCAGACTAATTTCTCTCCCCAAAGACAAATTATGACCCCTTCTGACTGGATTCCCGGCTAGGAGTGCAAAAACTTGACTTGGTCACCAAGGTCTGCACCTTTTCCAAAGGTGCCCACGAAACCCAACAAAACGGGAGAACCTGTATCCAAGGAAAACGCTACCAGCAAAGGTAACAACACACAAAAAACTATAAGAGAATGTTCCAAACATGAATTTAAACTTGTAAAAATAAAAAAAAAGGAAAAAAAAAAAAAAAAAAAAAAAAAAAAAACTTGCCTAAATAATTGAGTACGAAACTCACCAAAACGGCGGGTGAAAAGGGGAGATGAAGAAGTAGATGTGCTGGTCAGCTCCTGGCCCAGCGAAGGACCAAAGGGGCTGGTCAGCCGTTCCCCACCAAGGGAAACCGGTCTGGGGCGACCAAAGGGAAGATGTGACAGTGGTTGGGAATAGAGATTCCCCCAAAACGCAGCGGTTTCCTCCAACCCAAAAAGGTTAAGGACCAGCCGCTGATCTGCACCGAAGCAGACAAAAGTGATCCCACTGCTCTGGGACAGCGATCCCACTCGACTCAACGTTGAAATCAGAGCCACCACTTCACTCTCTTGCCTCCTTCCTCCAACCCTGAACCGGTGAACACCACCTCTCCGCCAGAGTTAAAACTGTACTGACACACACAACATAACGAAAAACACGTGCAGGCAGCACAAAACCGCTCAGCCACACTCCTGTCACCCAATACAAGAAGTGGAAAAAAAAAAATGGGGGGGGGGGGGGGGGGGGGGGGGGGGGGGGGGGGGGGGGGGGGGGGGGGAAAAAAAAAAAATACACGGACAGCACGCCAAGCCCTTCCACTGACAGCCAAAAATGGTGACAGTCTCGTGTGAAACCAGCAGACACTGCTAAGGGTGGTTTCACACTGCTAAAGCAAGGCTGAGTAGGCTGGCGACCGTCCGTGATTTCATTTATACAGATTTCAATGTTCTCTTTCTTTTTGCTTCATCTTTATCAGCACAGGCATTTATATGTCCATCATCACTATCATCGTCATCGTCGACACCATCATCATCATCATCTTCACCATTATCGTTATCATCATCGTCGTCGTCGTCGTCGTCGTCACTTCATTGTCGTCGTCGTCGTTGTCGACATCGTCACCGTGGTCATCATTGTCTTGTTACGTATTAATTCAATGTTCAGTCGTCATAATTGATGCGAGTGCTGTCTGCGCGTTATCTTTATCATCCTCACCATCATCATCACAGCAAAAACCATTTATTCGCCGCATCCTCACCATCATCATTGCTGTTACCACTACAATCAGAATACATGCACATGGGATTCAACATCGCCATATTAGCCCCATCATCATCATCATCAGTACTATCATCATCGTCAATGTCGTGATCGTCGACGACATCGATGTCGCCACCGATGATGTCAGTAAATGTTGATAATAATGCAGTGGGGTGGGGGGTGGGGGGGGGGGGGTGAGAGTGTGTGTGTGAAAATGCCAAGGGATCTTTTTACCTACCAGAATTCGCACTGTTTTCAGCGAATGGAAACAAAAATAATTGACCATAATTCATGAAGGCTTCCTCTTTAACCTCATACTCACAAACACAATGTTTATTTTGTCAATATCGTAGATGAAATGGATTTTAAACGGATAGGATTTGACAAGAGATTCTCGATTGTTCAAACTTCGCTCTGATTTTTAATGTCTCTATTATTCATGAATATTGTAAATGGGTCGCGTAATTCGTCCAACTCTGTCAGCTTCCTTCCGATTGGCAGGGAGATATCTCGGCGTTCATCTGTGGGTGACTCGACTCACACACGGGGTGTCCGTGGATGTTGTGGCGGGTAGAGTGAACGTCTGGTGTGGTGTCGTCGGACAGAGCCAGGACGACCAGCCCAAGGAGCACCAAAGCAACTTTCATCTGTGAAAACAGCACAGCACACTGACTGTCAGCTGAGAGCTTCTTCATTTGTTTGTTTGTTTGCTGGACGGTTTGTAGAGCAAAGGACGTGGAAAAGCAGGAAGAGTAAGAGGGAGAGGTGGAGCTGCAGGAGGAGGAAGAGGGGGGGGGAGGACAGAAAGGAGGAGGAGGAGCAGGAGGAGAGGAGCGAGAGGAGGAGGCGGAGGAGGAGTGAAAAGAGGAGCAGGAGGAGGAGAAAAGGAGAAGAGAGAGAGAAGGAGAAGGAAACAAACAAGAAAAAGGGAAACAGGGACGAAACAGAGAAAGAGAGAAAGAGAAAGCAAGAGAACAAAAACAAATAAAGAAAGAAAGAAAAAAATAAGAAGAAAAAGAAGAAGAACATTGCCACCAGTAACCACCACCACAACCAACCTCAACAACGAGATGACGATGACGACCCAGCAGATCAACAATAAAAAAAAACAACAGCAGCAAGCAATTACCAATAATGAAGACATGGAGGAAAAAAGTGCCAGAAGAAGGAGTAGAAACTAAGGTGACTCCAGGTCACTCCCTTGTATGATGATCTACGATCAAGAAAAAACCAAGGAGGACAAGCCAGGCAACGAGCTTGAGAGGTACCCTGTTGATGGCCAAACACTGAATAACCTTATGAGATGCTGCATGCTGTTGAATCAAAATTAGCATTTGCAACCGTACTCTCTCTCTCTCTCTCTCTCTCTCTCTCTCTCTCTCTCTCTCTCTCTCTCTCTCTCTCTCTCTCTGAGAAGCTGAAAGCAAATTCAGGCAGCCCTGATTTGTTTTCACACACACACACACACGCACGCACGCACGCACGCACGCTCGCAAGCACGCACGCTCGCACGCACGCACGCACGCACGCACGCACACACGCACACACACACACACACACACACACACACACACACACACACACACACACCATTACGTAGGAATTGGCTACTGTGGCGCAATGGTTGATGGTACAGATTAACAACAGTTGGGAAAATGTGGGTTTGTTTTTCCTCTCATCCACATTCCTGTAAATGTACACCTACAACACACTTCTTGTCCGTCCTCTTTCTCCTATCCGCCGTAAATCCCCCCCCCCTCTCTCTCTCTCTCTCTCTCTCTCTCTCTAAATAATTGTATGTGCAGACTGGCAGAATATCTAACTGATGCATTTCAAATCCGTAGTCTTCCTATTTCGTCTACAGGTTAGTATGGATGTTAATCATGTTCATTTTCAATGTCGTATCCTGACATGATTTCCTTCCGCCCCCCTCCCCTTGATATGGGCAGCAGACCTGGCTCATCAAACATTCTGTCATTGCCACTTCATTGCCATTCTCTCTCTCTCTCTCTCTCTCTCTCTCTCTCTCTCTCTCTCTCTCTCTCTCTCTCTCTCTCTCTCTCACATCAATGTCCTCACATCTGTCCATCAACATGGCCGTTTTGCTGAAGACAGCCATCAGCGGAACAGCCCTGTGTGCATTTTTTGTGGCATAATTTGCGTCGTCTGAATACAACATATTTGCCGAAAATCCCCATATCCGTTTCCTAATACGTGCTAAAGAAGCTTTACGTTTTGACCTGTTTTTGTGTGCTTAGTTACATTTTGCCTTACTTCCAAAACGTTGAGGTCATTCTTTCTTTTTTCGTAATTTTTTTAAAATAATCTTTTCACGATTTCAACACACTGCCAGAATCTTAGATGTCATTTAGATAGGACATTATTCAACGGCACCGCGAGCGGCCCCATTACGAGTTTTCCTCTGGTGCGTAGTTCTATGGTGATCTTAGCTAATAGTCATTATCTGCGCATGTCCAGCCAATGCAAGTGCTGTTGAACACAACTGTGGTGACGCAAAAGCCGTGCTGAGTCATCTCTGACGGGCGATCTTATGGTATCGTGACGTAATTAGCTCCTTACAGGGCTCTGGCGCTGAGACTGGCAAGACGAACCTGGTATGACTTTGTACGGAATGAACATCGTGAGAGTCATGTTGAGTAAAAGGGCCATGAGATAAAGAGAGAAAAATCTGGAAAAATTTAAGACAGAAAAGTTTTCCAATATGTACCAAGTGCGAAATGAATTAGAAGCAGGAGATTGAACAAGACGTTTCCTGGCTATAATTACCACCACTGTGCGGGGCAGTATGACGCAGTGAAAACTTTGCCACACTTCACTCTCAGAGACTTGTATTGCACTTTTTCTGAACCCCATCGTAGTGCTGAAATATCTGTTAACGATTTGGTAGACATGGTAGCAAAACCGGCACGCAAAAAAAAAAAAAAAAAAAAAAGCGCATGATTCATTGCAATTATTTTTAGTATGTCAGAAATAATCTAAAACGTTTACAGAGCCGATTCTTTAAAAAAAAAAAAAAACTGTCCAGGAAAGCAATTCTCTTCAGAATTCAGTCTACCTTTTCATGAATGCTTTCGTCACGGGTAACTATTGTGAAATACACAAGATCACAATGCCATTCTTCAAATTTTCGGCCACGTGGCCTTTTTCAAGAGAAAAAAAAAAAAAAAAAACAACAACAACTACATAATGTCCATCTTTGGCAACTGGTCAGCAAAAACAATACAACTACGTAATGTCCATCTTTGGCAACTGGTCAGAACCCTGACCAGTTGCCAAAGATGGACATTACGTAGTTGTATATTTTTTTTTGTGTTTTTTTTCTCTTGAAAAAGGCCACGTGGCCGAAAATTTCAAGAGTGGAATTGTGTCTTGTGTACTGTTTTCTTCCCTCTGGAGGACTATTGCTTTTGTTATTGTGAAATATTTCCCAAAAGAATTGACATTGATTGTTTATAGACTAAAACTGGATGTTTTCATTTAAGTAAGTTCAGTTAGGATATTAGTGTCCTCAAAGTCAAAGATTTATTAACCACCATATACTGTTTAAATGTCTAGGGCTTTAAAGGGACTTGCCAGCGTCAGAGGGAAACGTTATCAACCATTCTTCTATTTCCGCCTCTGTGCTACAGCTTACCCTGCTGGAAATCTATTTTTTGTTTGTTTGTTTGTTTGTGTTTAAATATCAATCTCGTAAAGACTGATGAAATGAGAGAGAGAGAGAGAGAGAGAGAGAGAGAGAGAGAGAGAGAGAGAGAGAGAGAGAGAGAGAGAGAGAGAGAGATTTATTACATAGTACCAAAATGAACGATGTTTCATACAAAAAGGAGAGCACAAAACGTCAAAATGAATATAAAAAAATTGCCACACGCCGTGTATCTTCAAGCGCATAGAAAAACACCATTATACACACATGAAGAGAGAGAGACAGAGAGAGAGAGAGAGAGAGAGAGAGAGAGAGAGACAGACAGACAGACAGACAGAAAGACAGACAGACAGATAGACAGACAACAGATAGACAGACAGACAAACAGATCGAAAGAATATGCTTACCTTGAAAGATTTGTACCGAAGAGCCGATCAATTATTCAGGCTGAGAGAAGAAGGATATGATCATAAAATATATACTGTAATGTGATCCTGTCGTCCTAATTATCCCACATGTTATCTTTAAAACTGCGCAATAGAATTGGGAAAGGGAAGGGAGGGGTGAAAACTGTAAAATCACGATTGACCGAACTCCTGATAAGAACGATGAAGCTCAAGACATTTAATTGTTTGTTCATTTATTGATTCATTTTATATTTATTTATCTATTTATGTGTTTATCTATGTAACCGTTTATTCATTTGTTTGTTTGTTTATTGATTCATTTTATGTTGATCTATTCATGTATGTGTTTGTTCATTTATTGATTTATTTTGTATTTATTTATTTATTTATTTATTTTATTTATTTGTCTATTTATCTGTTTGTTTATTAATTGATAGATTGATTTATTTTTTCATGTTTTGTCCATTTAATTTTGCCTACTATTTGTTTTTTACTTCTTTATTTATGTGTTTATTTATTCACTTATCCATTCATTCATTCATTTTTTTTAAATCTATTTTTATTCATCGTTTGTTTACTTATTCGTCTATTCATTTGTTTCATATCAAAGTTTCGTATCAAAGGCATGTCCCTAACGCTTCTTTTTTTCTTGTTCCAGGCATACGGCCGCGTACCTGTGACAGGTAACAAACCCACTACCAGCTGTCCACAGAAAACATCCCCCGTCATGCCGCCACGAGACAAGCCGCCAGAAGAGACGCAGCAATGCAGAGAAATAATGTTAT
>JADBJO010001613.1:37500-45000 GCA_016801955.1 Conus betulinus
CCTCTTCTCCTCCTCCTCATCATCATCATCGTCATCATCGTCATCATTATCATCGTCATCATCATCATCATCATTATCATCTCTATCATCGTCATCATCGTCGTCATCGTCATCATCATCATCATCATCATCATCATCGTTGTCGTCATCGTCATTATTATCAGCTTATGACGACATGCTAATTAAACGTCAGCCATAATTTCTAATGTCACCACAACCAAAGATATTATCAGCACCACCATTATATCATCATCACTATGGATGTTATCCCCTCCTTCAGGGAAAAGGAAAACATGCTTTGTAATCGTCATATCATCGCCAACATCATCATTATCATCATCATCATCCGTTGTCATTATCGTCGTCGATATCGTTTCATTTTCGCTGCCGTTGATATATAAGTAAAGGGCGATGACGATGCAGTGATCCCATACAGAGTTGGAGTAAGAGAATGAGAATGCCGAGGACTCCTCCTACCAATCTGAAATGTTACTATTTTTAGTGCACGGGGACGAAAATACTGGCTGAACAGAATTCATTACAGTTTTCGCTCTGTTCCCTATCCTCCTCAGACAACCTCGCAAAGGGAGATGACTGCAGACGGAAATTTAAACAAACGTTAAAAGCACTTGAACTAACTCTGCCAGATAACATGGATGAGCGAATTACAGAACAAAACACATTGCGCGTTTGACCTCCTAGATGTAGATCTTCTTCAGGCATTATAAAGAACACTCGGGACAACGAAAATGAAGAACGAACTATCAACTATCTTGTCAAATTCGGACTCAAGATGGGTGTTGAACCATCGCGAAGTCGATAAAGATAGTGACTGCTCGGTCTTTATTTTCGTTGTCCAGTGCTGTTTATTTTGTCTAAAGAAAATCTAGATCTAGGAGGTCAAACGCGCCGTGTTTGGTCCTGTAATTCGTTTGTCCTTTGTCATCTGGCGGATTCGTTCAGAACCTTTTCAACATTCGCCTTGTTCATCTTGAGGACGAAGTGAATTTTAAAGGGAAAGAAGCTGAATTAGGCTGTAGACAGCCTAAACCTCGTCTACATTTCTTCCATCCCTTTCTCTTTTATTTATGGATATGACGGTTTACGTCGGGCTTCGTGATTCGTTTCGTTCAATTCTGTTACCTCCCTTCCGATTGGTAGCGAGAGACCTCGGCTTCACCTGCTGCTGATTCCACTCACGCAAGGGGTTTTCCATGGACGTGTGGGTGATGGCGGGATGTGTCAGGCCATGTCGTGGGGGTGGTCATGGCCATGGCTATGTTCACCGTCCCCAGGAACAGCAGAGCAGTCTTCATCTGTTACAAAACAGTGATTGTCCGTTTCTCAACTTAAGGTTGGTTTGTTCGTCAGTTTGTTTGACGGAAAGAAGTGGAGAAGAAAGAGGAGGAGGAGGAGGAGGAGGAGGAGGAGGAGGAGGAGGAGAAGAAGAAGAAGAAGAAGAAACCGGAAGAAGAAGAAGAAGAAGAAAGAACGGAAACCGAAAAAGAAGAATAAGAGCGAACGGACGAATAAACGAGCGAATGAACGAACAAACGAACAAACACAGAAAGAAGAGAAACGAAGAACAAAACTGAAAGAAAAAAAGAAGAGGAAGAGAATAATTAACTTACAAACGAGCGAACAAATGGAAGCGAAGAAAGAAGTATGGAAAGGAAGGAAGGAGCAACAACAAAAAAGACAGAAAGATGCAGAGAATGACCTGGAAGAAGGGGACGGAAGGAGGAGGAGAAAGAAGAAAGGAAGAAGAAGAAGAAGAAGAAGAAGAAAGAAGAAGAAGAAGAAGATGATGATGATGAAGAATGATGATGATGATGATGAAGAAGAAGAAGAAAAGAAGAAGAAGAAGAAGAAAGAAGAAGAAGAAGATGATGATGATGATGATGATGATGATGATGATGATGATGATGATGATGATGATGATGATGATGATGATGATGAAGAAGAAGAAGAAGAAGAAGAAGATGACGAAGCAAAAAAAAAGGGGAAAGAACAGAGGGGGGAAAAAGGAGAAAGATGAATAAGAAAAAGGATGAAGATGACGGCAACAAATGAGAAGAGAAATAAAAGAGGAAATCAGTTGTCCCAGCAACTTTAAGGAGAGAACGTTCTAAATAAAATAATAATAACAATAATAACGATAATAATGATAACGATAACAATAATGATAATAACAACAACAACAATAATAACAATGATGATGATGATGAGTAATAACAATAACAACAACAATAATGATAATAATAATAATAAAAAATAATAATAATAGCAATAATGATCATGATAATAATTATAGCTTTTAGAAAGCGCAACACCCCATGATAACAGGGTCAAAGCGCATCAAGCACACGTGCATGCAGACACCAGGCAATCTTACAAATGTAAGCAGACAAAAAGCAATGCAAAGACAAATAAATACATGAAGAAACGAATAAATGAAGACATAAGTATGTGCATGTCAGAATGAATAAATAAACAAATAGGAAAGGCCACGAAATCTTATGATACCATGTAACAAAGAGAGTCACAATCTATGCACATATTGAACATTTGAGAGAGAGAGAGAGAGAGAGAGAGAGAGAGAGAGAGAGGAGAGAGAGAGAGAGAGAGAGAGAGAGAGATTACCTTCTAAATTCACAGCGAAGAGACGAACAGTTCTTCAAACTAAGAGTGAATGGAAATAGCCACAAAATACATATGCCGCTCAGAAATCGTGTCGTCCTAAATATTCAGCATGTTATCTTCCACACTGCGCAATACAATCGAGGAGAACAAGGTTTTTAGATCATCAACAGAGTACCATCACAACATGTATGAGCTCCCGATAAGAACAGCTAAACTCCAGACCCTGTATCTTTTTTTTTATCCGTTTGTTCATGTTATTTTCATGTTTGCCTGATGTTCCGTTTCGTGTCAATGATATGCCCCAGTGCTGTTGATTCTGACTGCCTCACATCTGGCCTATGACTTGCATCGGTCCAATGCAAGCCGTCCACAAACAACGCTCAACATCATGTTGCCACGAGCAACCCAACAGAAGAAACTCGGTTTTGCTGAATAATTCTTCATTGTTATTATCATTATCATTATTGTTGTTTCTTCTTCTTATCATTATCATTATCATCATTATTATTATGAATACTTATGTAGCGCCTATCCTCGGCTAAAGACCAAGTTCTAAGCGCTTTACAATCCACACTCGTTTACGCAACGGGCTGCCTACCTGGGTAGTGCCGACTGAAGAGCTGTCAGCTGGCGCTTCATTCAGTCGTTTCCCGTGTCATCCAGTCAATCTCTTTCAATGTCGTTCATTCAGTTTCCTTACTCTCTTCATTCTTTCCATTTCTCACGCGAGGTGCATGCTATGTGTAACGTGTCATCCATACCAATGGTCAAGCTGGCCTTCTCTTCAGAAAGTTGGTGATGGGATTTTACTTGTGTGCAAGATGTTATGCGTGCGTTCACACATAGAACCTCGGTTTATAGTCTCATTCGAAGGGCTGTAACAGACAGACAGAGACAGAGAGAGAGAGAACAAGAACAAATCTTATCTTTAAAAAAAAAAAAAAAAAAGAGGTTTCGCGGAGCACATACATTCAGTACCGTTGAGTTCAACGTCGTCACTAAAAGTCTCCATAATCGAAGAAAATCTTCAATTATTCAAGATTTAGAGAAATATAGCTCAAGTCTCCCTGCCAACAAACTCAAACTCTTCCTGTAAAAGACATTTGCATGAGGCAGATAACATTGTTGAAAAGTTAGCCTCAGAACTAGTCCTGATTTGATGGTGGGAAGATATTATCCCACAACGAAGAACCTAAAATAAAAAAAAAAACAGTACATTATTCAAGCAATAAATAAAAATGAAGCGCACAGCTTGCCTACTTGATCCATTGCTGGATGAAATGGTTTTGCCACGCCTTCAGTTTAAGGATAATATGACAGGCAAATAGGCTTTATTACAAGACTCTTAGGGTGTATACATGCAACTGTCAGAAAACAGGAATAGACCAGCCTAATAGTAAGATATAAGATACACAAAATCTTTTATCACCTTCATTGGTGTTTAAGATAGCTGAACATCTTCGTAGTAATATATATTGGCTGCATATAAAAGTCAGCCAAAATGTTGTAAGTTAAAAAGGAGTCAAAACAAAATCGAATGTAATATATTTTTCTAGCCTCGTAAATAATGGAAATGTTACCAATATAGTTGAAAACCTGGCTAGTTCTACAGATGTGGCAATTAATGTTATGTTACGAATGATCCACACCTCTGTTAATGACAAATGCACGTTCCTTGAACAAGAAACAATCGCAAATCTCTGCTGCTTATGAAATGCGACATTATATTTCTGCTCCAAATTACAAGATTTTTTAAACGACTGTAACCCTGTTGACAATTTCAGACTAGCGCGTAAACTGGTGTTGTTTGATAATGATGAGGTAAATAAGTTTGATTATACTCTTTATTCTAGTTCGTGGGATCTTTTTCGTCATAAATGTAACAGGTAAAAATACAAGAGAAATTACATTTGTGACCGCTGCCCTAAAAGTTAAGACATACATATTTATAGTTACAAACGTGACACTGGAAATTAAAATTACTACAAACAATAAAAACCAAAATGGGAATTTCAATCTTTCTCCTTTTGGTAGTGCAAATAAAGTACACACTCAGCCACTCTTGATTATATATACATAAATGTGTGCACGTATGAGAGAGAGAGAGAGAGAGAGAGAGAGAGAGAGAGAGAGAGAGAGAGGTGATTTATCATTAAAAATCATTAAGATGAGACATATTCCAGACATTTCTATTCCTCACTGTTCCAGGACATGCACACATAAAACAGAAACACACCCACACTCCAGCATCTATACTTTCCCGCTTGCTCACGGACATACACACCCGCGCACATGCTTGTGTCACAGGTGATCCATCGCCTCTTCTTACACGCTGTGTTTGTTTAAAAACGCAATGGATTTGAACACAAAGCTCTTTTTTGTGCGCATCAGCTTAGCTCTGGGAACACAAAATCGTCTGCCCTGATGGAAGGAGCACAAACTGTCGCGCAAGCGTATGCCCACTGTCACTAACAATCGCACGAGCCTTGTTGACCGCACGCCTTTCATACAACTCACTCATACTCTCCTGTCTCTCACCAACAATCTTGCCGCAGATGTTCACAACGCTATCCAAGAGTTTGCTGTTTTTCAAATTAAGATTTCCATACCAGCAAATGCATGAAAAAGTCAAGACAGACTCAATAAAACTCCTGTAAAATGTTTTAAGAATTTTTGGCTGGACATGCAGATTCCTCAATTTGCGTAGGAAATGCATTCTAATTTGGCATTTTTTGTATGCGGACCTGGTGTGTGTATTGAAAGTGAGCTTATGTCTAATGTTGTGCCCAGATATTTGTATTTCCTCTACCCGTTCCACTTTTTCTCCATCAATGTAAAGATCAGGCACATAATTTTTCCGCTTTCCTAAAATCTATGATCATCTCCTTTTTTTTTTTTTTTTTTTTTGACGTTAAGCTCAAGATAATTTTCTTTTACACCAGGTGCTGAAACGCTCAACTTCATCAAAATATGTTACATCAGAATTGGAAAGGTCTACAAGGGCTGTATCATCTGAATATTTAATGACTGGTGTTTCTTCTGTACCAATGCAGTCGTTGGTGTACAGAGTAAAGAGGACAGGAGAAAGAACGGTACCTTGAGGGGAACCTGTGGAGCAAAAGAGGACAGATGACATGACAGATTGATAGCGCACTGACTGGGATCTGGAGATGAGGAAATCTGTGATCCACAGGATAAGCCTGGGTCTGACATTTAAGGATAAAAAAGTTTGTGCGCTAAGAGATGAGGCTGGATGGTGTTAAAAGCTGATGAAAAATCAATAAAAAGAATACGAACAAAAGAATCTGTTTTCTCCAGGTGAGTGTAAGCGTTGTGTAAAAGTGTGAGAGTGCATCGTCTGTGCATCTGTTGCGTTTGTATGCAAACTGATAAGGATCTTGATGACTGACTGTGTCAGTGAGGAGGTGACTGAGTATTGCTCTTTCGAACACTTCATCACAATGGATGTTAGAGCGACTGGGCGGTAGTCATTGAGGGAAGATGGCTGAGGCTTTCCAGAGAGAAGGGACAGTTGAAGTTTTAATAGACCAATTGAATAGTCTAGTGAAGACATGACAGAGTTGAGATCCACAGTTCTTGAGTAATACACTACTAATATTGTCTGGTCCAGGCGCCTTTTGGATATTTAGTCTTTTAAACATTGAAAGTATTGTTGTATCTTCTCTCTCTCTCTCTCTCTCTCTCTCTCTCTCTCTCTCTCTCTCTCTCTCTGTTATTCGAATGCGTTGCTAGTTAGATCATTATTTTTATGTTGTTTTTTTTTTTTATTTCTTGTTAAACATCAACACGTTCCAACACACATGCACATCTTTACCCTGACAAGTCACCACAGTTTGCCACGTAAAACCAATGAAGGTAATGTCCTTAGCGTATCTCTGACACACTGTAAAACATGGATAGTAATCGTGAATCTTCCTACTTTAAAATGTTACGATTTTTTTTTTAAAGATGTAAAATGAATAAATTGAGACCAACGATAGATCGTGTACTCTCTTGAAGACAGCCATGTTAGCCTGATCAACTGACACACTTAGACAAGCCTTAGACTTAGACAAGCCTTACGATATCATGGCCAGAGGTGAATTTTTCATTTTGAATATTTTCATTGTTTCTTCCACTCAAAATATGACCTTTGACTCAATCAGAAACAACACCCAAACACTACAACGCCCACCACCACCACCACCCCCCGTCCCCACCATCAATTCTTAAAAGGCAAGGGCAGCAGTCGGACATGAAATACAAAAAAAAAAAAAAAAAAAAGAAAAAAAGAAAAAAAGAAAGAAAAAAAGAAAAAAAAAATAACCCTGAACGTTAAAACATTGCACTATAAACTTTTGAGGTAGAGAGTACAGCCGGACGACGAAGAAAGAGAATTGAAGTTGAGTTAACAGATCACCGAACGAGTGCATTAGACAAAATGTGAATATAAAAGCAACGCGTTTCGACCCTTAGGTCTTCTTTAGGAGAAGAGGTGAAGATGAGACTAAGACAGAGAGCTGTGCATTTCCTATTCACACGTGACTGGAGTTATATTCTTTTGGACAACTGACAAGAATCTTAGCACTGAAACATTTAGATGATTCCACCAATCAGAGTTCAGAAATAGCAAAAATAATCTGGGAAAAAATTAAAGGCGACATATGTTACAAGCATAATGAAAATAATGATCGAAAGAATTCAGTTTTCTTTAAGAATTGAAAGGAAAGGTAATAGGTTGGGGGGAGGGCAGGGCGATACAGAGAGAAAGACAGAATGCAAAAACATTTTGAGGAGAGGGAACGATAGGCAGGGGATTTGAATGGACGGATAAACAGGGTAAATAAACAAACAAAT
>JADBJO010001613.1:50000-52500 GCA_016801955.1 Conus betulinus
CTGCTCCGTTCTACCCATGGTGCCGGAGTACCTGGGGGAATTAGCTGAATGTTTGGACTTGTATTTAAAAGCTTTGAGAATGCAGCTGGTCAGAATCTAGCTGAATGTTTGGAGTTTGTATTTAAAAGTACGTCTTTGAGAATGCAGCTCCGCAGGTGTCAGAATCTTGAATGTTTGGAGTTTGTATTTAAAAACGTCTTTGAATGCAGCTCCGGAGGTGTCAGAATCTCTGAATGTTTGGAGTTTGTATTAAAATCGTCTTTCCCTGGCCTCCGCAGGTGTGAATCTCCCTTGGCTCTTGATCTTGTTGTGAAGGGTCGGGGACAGCCTTATCATGCAGCCTCAGTTCAAATTGGATTTTACGAGAGACTGTCCTTATTCTTACGGTTCATTTTTATGATGAAAAAACCAAATCGCGAATCTGCTTTGAAACCTCAGTTTCGGGCTTTCCGTTCAGTTCCATACATGTCTGTGCGGGCAGAATTGAAAGGTGTGAAGTGTTTGCAGTGACGACTGTCCTTACAGGTGCCTTCAGAGAATGCGGCAAACGGTCTGGCTTCACGATTTGAAAAAAAAAAAAAAAATGTTTGTGTCGAACACGTCGATACCCACCTGATGTCTTATATATGATTTTTGATCAGACATAATTCACCGTCATTCCGCACAGCGATACTTCGAGTTTTCTTCCAGTGAGTGGTTTAATGTTGATTTCAGCCTGCGCGTGATTTCCTGTGTATGCCAAACCTGAAAAAAAAGGCTACTGAACACAAGTGAGGAGACTTCAGCAGCCGTGCAAAGTCTCCTTCAACGGGTGACCTTATGGTGTGTGACGTTGATAGTTTCCTGTGGATTTCTGGCGCTAGGGCTGTGTGGCAGGACGAACTGGGATAAAGCTGTGTATGGAACGAGTGTGTCATGTGAGTCACGCCTGGGGAGGACCATGGGAGAGGGGGGGGGGGGGGGGGGGGGGGGGGGGGTTTGCCAACACATATCAAACTGCAAGCTAAAACGAAATAACGGAAATGAACAGACTTTCATGGCTAGAATTTTACCACTAAGCATTGTAGTGTGGCGTGATATACAGATTTGGCGCACTCAGGCCTGCATCATAACAAAACTAAAGTTATATTTTTTCCGGATAAAATGACGTTGTAGAATATCCTGTAATGTTTTCGCAGGTAGGGCACCAAAAGAGGCACAAAAAGATGCCATCAAACGGTGGAATTATATGATCCATGTAATGTACAATAATAAAATAGTCTGCTACGAAAAGCAAATCGGAATCAACTTAAAATGGTCATCAAAAGAGAAAAATCGATTCTTGAAAGACTTTCGAGCAGATGGATATTTTTCAGAAAATTGACAATTTCATGGTTGATTTTTAACAGAAAATTGTCGCTAAATATTTGGTGAAATGTCACGTTGTTCCTTAAGAGACTAAAATTGGACACTTTTATCTAAATTGATTGATGACGTTAAGTATCCTTAAGTTGGAAGAATTATCAACCAGCAAATACTTTTTGAGTGCTCAAAAATTTAAAAGCATCCTGTCAGTATTTGGGGGAAACGTTACTGTCAACCATTTCTTAAAATAAGTTTGATTTAGTATTGCAAATAACTATGTCACTAATCTATAGCCCGTCAAATTTAATTCATAAACTGACAAATGAGCAACAATTGAAAGAAAAGCAATGGCGGTGTAAGTGTGTTCTGAAGTCACAGCATGAAACACAGAATGAGAAGGCAACAGACACTTTCACGCGAGAGAGAGAGAGAGAGAGAGAGAGAGAGAGAGAGAGAGAGAGAGAGAGAGTTTACCTTGTAAGGTTTACAGTGGCGAGATGGACAGTGCAGACTAAGAGTGGAATGGCATGATCACTAAGTATATACCGCTCAGTTATCTTGTCCTCATTATTCACCATGTCATCCTCAGAACTGCGCAACAGAATTAGGAGGAAAAAAATGTTAAAAAAAAAAAAATCACACAATACCACCCGAGCTCTCCATAAAAACAGCGATACTCAAGACCTTTTTTCATGTATTTATTTACTTGGTGTTGTTGTTGTTGTTGTTGATGATGTCCTATTTTCTCCTTTGTGCCATAGACTTTGTTCCCACGCCATTCTTTGTGCCTGTCCCACATACAGCCCCTTTCACGATAACAGTCCCAGTACCAACTATCCATAGAACAAAATCAACATCATGTTGCCATATGGCAACCCACCGGAAGAGACATCGCATTGCTGAGTGACTTCATATTATACTGTGTTTAAAAAGAAAAGAAAACAAAACAAAACAAAACTGTGGGGCAGTCAAGGCTCTGTGTTGTGAGGTGATGAATGACCCGTGGGACTTCCGCCAATAGGACAGAGAGGAGGAGGATGGTAGGAGGTTTAAAACAAAAATGTTATTTGATTTTTTAGCCTTGCAATGTTAGAAGTACCCTTGGGTACTACCTGCATCGTGTACTGAGGCCACAAAGATAAATAGCAAAAGCAGA
>JADBJO010001613.1:55000-70000 GCA_016801955.1 Conus betulinus
TGTTTGTTTTTTTTTTGTTGAAAGTCGTCTGCTCTCCGCTCCGTGGTATTAAGCGTCCTATAAGGCTTTTACGACGATTGTTTGTGCCTTCCTCTCTCTTCTGTCAGTAATATTTATTAAGAAGAATTGTACAACTGCTTAAAACTTAACGCACGCACGCAGGCGCGCGCACACACACACATACACACACATACATACATCTATACATCTACTCGCGAGCGCGCGCACACACACATACGCATACGCGCGCGCGCGCGCTCGCACGGACATACATACACACACGCGCGCGCGACAGAGAGAGAGAGAGAGAGAGAGAGAGAGAGAGAGAGAGAGAGAGCGTGCACACGTATGAGAGAGAGAGAGAGAGAGAGAGAGAGAGAGAGAGAGAGACAGACAGACAGACAGACAGAGAGAGAGAGAGCGTGCACACGTACAGAGAGAACGTATGCACACGTACACACACACACACACACACACACACACACACACACACACACACACACACACACACACACACACACACACACACACACACACACACACACACAGAGTTTAGTACGTTTGACTCTGCCATGATGCAAGGGAGAGCACCCAGCCTTCAACACCGTAGATAATCTTTGTACGCATCAACTGCAAAAGAATTAATAGTAAAGTTATCAACTATAATCAAGGACGCTCATAGATGGTTAGAACTATTTGTTTACGGAAATTTACTGCATTGTACTCGTTCATCTAATCCTCCTGTGGGAAAAAAAAACAGATGAGAAAGTAAAGTAGTGGAAGAAAGATTTCTTTGAGGAGGGGGAAGAGGAGAGGAAAGACGTATGTATTAACTGCCGAAAGAAAAACACGGCAAACACTGTTCATATGCCATTAAACACTGGTCGATTTCTACGACATCGAACGACCAGAGCAAGCCTACATACCCATGAGTGCGTGCGTGAGTATGTGAGTTCTCTCTCTCTCTCTCTCTCTCTCTCTCTCTCTCTCTCTCTCTCTCTCTCTCTCTGTAGATAGATAGATAGACAGAGACAGGTAAACAGATAGCTATGTGTCTGTGTGTGTATGTCACACAGACAGACAATCCTTGACTGTACGTCTGTTTTGGTGTACATTTGAATTGCATACAAATGTGTCGGTGTGTCTCCTGCAAAGGTGTGTGTGTGTGTGTGTGTGTGTGTGTGTGTGTGTGTGTGTGTGTGTGTGTGTGTGTGTAAAACTTTCTGTGTGTTGGATCGACTGTGTAGAAGAGTGTAAGAAGTGCTTCTGTTTTCAAATTTTCATACATATTTGTTGTAAACATTAATACATGTACATCTCTTCAAGTTTCCATGTATTTTTCTCCGTTAAATTTCGATGTGTAACAATAGAACAAAATCAGTATTAGGCAGAAAAGACCGCACTTCTGGACAGGAAAAAGTATGTACACTTTGTAACATAAACGTAATCTATGATGAATTTCGTTTTATCGGCAATCTCCAAAATATGATGCTTTCTAGAAATACGTTTTTCTTGTGCACAGACACATAGCTATTGTTCAAGGGGGATTTTTTTTTTTTTTTTTTTTTTTTCTCCTTTTTTTTTTCTTTTTTTCTTTTTTTTTTTTTTTTTTAAGGGGAGGGGGGTGTTGTAAAATTTCATCGTCTAAAAAAACGAACGAAAGAAAGAGACCTACTCCATTTATGTACATTATGAGTCGTGGAAATTGCGTCTTTATCACTAATGATTTTTTGTTGTTGTTGTTGTTTCCATGTATCTGGTATGTTAACGTATAGCGTGTAGTCTTTTGAAACATGATCATCACACTGAATTTCCCACGTAGTGCTGTATCGCTACTTTCTTGTGTCTGATGTGTAAACTTCCAGTGTTTAGTCAGATGAAACACGTTCATGTATGCTCCAAGTCCCAGTCCAATTCGCCCTGTGTGTGTGTGTGTGTGTGTGTGTGTGTGTGTGTGTGTGTGTGTGTGTGTGTGTGTGGTATCTAATATGTGTGTGTGAAGTGTGCTTGTGTCTGTGTGTGTGCATGCGTGCGTGCGCGCCCGCGTGCGCGTGTGCGCGCATGTGTGTGTGTGTGTGTGTGTGTGTGTGTGTGTGTGTGTGTGTGTGTGTGTGTGTGTGTGTGTGTGTGTTTGATTTGCATGCCTGTATGTAAGTGTATATGTGGATGCGTGTTCACAGCTCGCGCGCGCGCGCATGTTGTGTATGTGTGTATGTGTGTGTGTGTGTGTGTGTGCATGTGTCTGTGTATGTCTGTGTGTGAGCGCGTGCGTGCCAATTTTTCTTTTCTTCACTACACGAGTTTTGGGGGTGTGTGTTTTTTTCCTTAATCAGGCAAAACCGTGTGTGAGAGACGTGAATTTAGGGAGAACCACGGCGCTGGCAAACTGTCAGTGGAGGTTTTGTAAGAGTACACATGTGTGACCCGTGTACTCCACTGACATTGGAAAGCGATTTCAGGTGTCAGTCATTGCTGAATGTTGTCCATCATGCTCTCCGCCCCTCTCTCCTCCCCTCCCCTCCCCTTTCCCCCAACCCATATCTTTTCGGCAACCTCACTTCTTCAAGCAATATGAACAAATGTCAATGGGGACACGGCAACGCTACGAGATTCATTTGCAGCAACTGTTTCGAAGTCGACTTTGTTTGCTTGGGGATTATTCAGTGTACTCTAGCCAGTGTGATTGTACAGTGTAGTTTAGCCGGTATCACCATATCCTATCGACTGTCGGGAATGAAAACAGAGAAATACATGTCAATTCATGCTGAAAGTATGGTGACAAATATGCTGAGTAATATAATGGTGACAAATATGCTGAGTAATATAGAAGTGATGCTTTTCACGCTCAGGTCGGAAATCCGGCCCATTAAAAAAAAAAGTCATACTTCCAACTTCATTATTATTATGAATACTTACACAGCGCCTATCCTGGTCTAGAGATCAAGGTCTAAGCGCTTTACAATCCACACTCTCGTTTATACAACGGGATGCCTAACTTGGTAGTGCTAACTGAAGAGCTGCCAGCTGGCGCTTCATTCAGTCGTTTTCCGGCCCGTGTCTTCCAGTCAATGTCTTTCAATATTGTTTGTTCACTCAGGTTCCTTACTTCCTTCATTCTTTCCATTTCTCACGCAGGGTGCATATTATGAGTAACGTGCCATCCATACCAACGGCCAAACTGGCCTTCTCTTCCGAAAGTCGGTGATGGGATTTTACGTGTGTGCAAGATGTTATGCATGCGTCACACACGGAACCTCGGTTTATAGTCTGATTTGAAGGACTGTATGGGAAATGGAGTCGGAACCAAGGTTAACTTTGAATGAAAAATCCCCGGCCAAGCGAAAAAGTGATGATCCTCGTTCCAAGTGGTCCTTACCCTATTTCGACATCATGAGGACTACCATTCGTTGCCTTGAGCGCTCTGTAGTTCAGTATCAAATGTAATGAGTGAGACTGCCAATATTTCGGCACTCAACTCGAGTGTGGAAAACAAGGAGCGGTTTCGGCTTGACTAGTTTCATGATTAAGGAATCATGAACAAATCTGGATTAAATTAAAAAAATACGCTGTCGTCGGGCTGAAGTCGTCACCCTCTTCCCTCACTCCTTCCCATCCCCACCCGTACGGCTCCTCCTTCCCCCTGTTTTACAAACATTGGGAAGATTTCCCATTCCCCACTTGTGTGTTCGGGCTTAATTATTTTTTTTTAACCAGTTTACAGGCTTGGGAAATTTCGAGAACCTGTTTTCGTTAGTTTTCCGGTCTGGTCACTTACGTCCACTGGCATCACTTCCTGCTAGGGTGTATCCTGACCTACCTGACGTCGGACAGATGATGGCAAAGACTACGTTCAAGTCGGTGTCTTTCTTGATGTACTTGCTGTAGACTGTGTTGTGTTGCACTGCACTTTCCCAGGTCTGACCAGCGCGTTGGGCTGATGCGCAGCTCAGACATCTGCTGTGTCATATGCCTGAGAATCTCGTCTCAAATCCTCTCATCTTTGTCATCTACTTATCTATCCATCAACTGTAAATCCTGCGCAGCAGCGTGGTCTCTCAATTTAGCAGATGTGGTGTAGCGTACATGGGCTGGTCTGCATGCAGTGACACATTCTTGGTGAAACTCAAACTGATTCTAAACAGTTCTGCACTTCATGTTTTTGTATCATATTAGACTGTGTACGTCAGATTGCATGCATTTATTTGCCTTGCATTGCATTGTACTGTATTGCACTGCGCTTCATCGGGAGTGTATTGTATTGTATCATATTGCATTCTGTTCATTTGTATTGAAATGCAGTGTTTCCTCTGAGAACTCACAACCTTGGCATACATGTCCAAGCTCAGAGAAAGTCTGTATCACGTTTTGAAAATCTGTAAGGCAAAGTGTCAGGAAAGAAAAAAAAAAATCGACATGTGTAGTTTTCATATGGGAAGGGGGTGGAGGGGTTGCTTCAAGCTATTCAGAACTGATATAGATCATTAAACTTTTTTTTTCATTTCGAAGCGTTAGCTCAATAGGGCGTATATAGATCTATGAGGCAAAAGGAAGGAGTGCTTCGGGGAAAAAAACAATACTCATTTACATCTAATTACAACACATGGAATCACCCTGAAACAAAACAAAGACATATTGATTGTGACTGGCGAGTTCTGCAGAACCGAAATGAATCAATACATTTCTTGTTTGGTTGTTTTACAAAGCGATAGCGAATAACTTAGGAGAGCAGATTTCAAACGCAAAATATCTTAGAATTTTACCTATTAAATCAGTTGACATAGTCTGGACTTCAATTTGCTGCTGCTACGTACAGATATCTGTTTCTCTTTGTCTTGGTGTGTGACCATAGAGAAGACTTGTTTTAACTGACTTTCGCCGGTCTACAGTTCTGAAAAATGGGAGTACACACTGCTCTAACAACTGTTGCGTTGTGTCCATCGAGTTGTAACGTATTGCATCGCATTATATCACTTGTGCGTCACAGCAGAGTTGTCTGCAAGATATTCGGACTGTTCTCCCCTGGGAGAATACATCGCCAAAGTATAGTCCCCACACACATGCGCGTGCGCACAGAGAGAGAGAGACGAAGGAGTGAAAGGAATGCAGCAGAGAGAGAGAGAGAGAGAGAGAGAGAGAGAGAGAGAGAGAGAATGTATGTATATCCAACATGTATTTGTGCTTGCATGTCCAAGTGGATTTTATCTACAGATTGCTGCTAAGGACAGTTTCCCTTGTTGCCAACGGTTCTATTACGCGTGCTACGAGCATTTTTTCTTTCTCCGAAAGAATAGCACTCAAACCATCACCTTAGGCCCCGTAGAACAAGGGAGGGAGAAAAAAATTGTGGTCTGGGTGCTTTTTTTTCGGATGAAACGAAGAACGGAGATCCACGCACTGTGCATGTGTGTAGCGCACGTAAAGAATGCATGGCAACTAAGCATGAGAAAATACAGTGTGAACATTCCAGTCATCGAAATGTAGATGATGGGAGATTAGATTTATTGGCTGACAAGTTACGTCATGCAAATCATGATGATTTAGAGTTTTACAGAAACTTAGAAAACGGAAAATTCATTCCAGGTATTGCTTATGGGAATGTGATTTTTGACAGGTTAATAAACTTTTCACTTAAACCGTTATGTAAAAAATCGTTATAGTAACAGGAAAGGTCAGCAAAGAGTGGATATGATGATAATGAAGTTAGATTTCTCAGACATGTGGAAAGAACTGAACCTTGAACTACAACGGTATGCTATCCGATGAAGCATACCTTAAATTTCTGTTCAACGACAAATAAATGGTGCACAAGTATAGCATGCAGTCTGTAAAGCGCATGAGATACCACACGTTTATATTCTAGGAAAAGATGGCGGCAAAAGCTGTGCCAATGGTATTCAAAGATGTATAACGTCAAGATGATAGACAACTAATTATGATGACCCCAAACATTACACACGACATAGGTTTGCTTGTGACAGTAAATAGCTTCTGGGGTTATAGTACGTCACAATTTAAGGCTGGTAGTAAAAGCCCGAATAAAAAGAAAGTTGTGCAACGAGACAACCGTGTATGCATAGAAAAATGGAGAAAAGTGAGCAAATGATGACAGAAATTATCACCGAACTTTTGACAGTAAACAGTTTGGGGGTTTTAGTACGTCATATAATTTAATGCTTGTGATAAAAGCCACAGTGAACAGAAAGATTCGCGCGATGTGCAAACGGAGACAACCGTTATGTACAGAAGACTAGAAAAAAAAAGGGCCAAACAATGACACAAATTATCACCATGTTAAGCAATGTTGTACAATTTACAGTTTAAAAAAAAACTACTCAGCCCCAGTATAACCAGCACGGTCAGCTTCGCTCTAGACAACATAATTCCAAACAAATATTGATAATCAGACATGGCACACCTGACTATAAAATCCACGAGGGTGAAGTATTGCGTACATGCACAAATAAGCTTAACAGTAAAGGATGTCGTGCAATTCATACAATAACATTGAAAGCTGCCTTAGTACTGTTACCACATTATAAGCTTAAAATCTACCCACGAATCAACAAAACAGTATATACTTGTCATGACAAACATTATCTTATAGATACTGAAAAAAACAAAAATGATGTTTCTCTATTGTCTCTGAAAAATAATTTTAGAGATGTGTTGGCTCAAAATAGCGCATCCTTGGAATTGAAAATATGTGTAATTTTCTTTTTTCAAAAAAAACAAAAAAAAAAAACGAACAAGAATTTGGCGACGAGGTAACAAATTCTGTTTGGGACATACAAAACGCCCCATAGGGTGAGGTGAAAAAACTCGTTGGGACATTTTACAAAACGTCCCATAGGGTGAGGTGAAAAACTCGTAACATTACACACACACGCACACTCTCTCACACACACTCTCTCTCACACACACATCTCTCTCTCTCATCTCTCTCTCTCTCTCTCTCTCACACACACACACACACACACACACTCTCTTTCTCACGTACACACACACTCTCTCTCTCTCTCTCTCTGTCTCTCTCTCTCTCATACACACCCACACAGCGTAAAACGAAGACTGCTTTGCCCGTGCAACACGAGCGACCTGCGCAAATCCGAGACACGCAACATACGTCTGTGTAGTGGAGGAAACCAGCGGACAAGCTCCCAGTGAACCGTAGTACCTGACGGAGAAGGCACAGACCTCACAATAAACAAGGCAGTCTCGAGCCTGTGCTTCCAGTTTCGCTTTGAACAAAAGGTCTTTCCCCCAACACCCTGTCACACTTCCGCACCCTGTAAATGGCGGTCTGAATGCTAGTCCCTTTATGTAATGTAACAACACACGCACGCACGCGCAAGCCATACGGCCTTGCATAATCGTATTTACATTAACACGTTATTGATTTTTTTTTTTTTTTTTTTTTTTTTTTTTTGATGTCATCACTCTCGAAGAAGGTCTAAGACCAAAGTAAATGTCACACAAAGTATTTTCCCCATGGCAGTATTTGCAGCGATATTAAATGCCAACGCTTTAAGTACTAGAAAGTTTTAACATTGCAAATATATATATATATATATATATATAGATATATAGATATATATATATTAGCGAATAAATTGTAATAACCTGGCTAAACGGTTCTGGGTTTGTTGTTCAACACACATCCACACACAACAGGTCCACGCCAAACATGAATAGTTTGGTTATGGGGAAGAAGAGTGAGGTGACAGGAGGAGGAGGGAGGGAGGGGGGGGGGGGGGGGGCGGCGGGCGAGCGAGGGAGAGAGGTGTGCGAGAGAGAGAGAAAGGTGGGGTAAAGGGTAGGGGCAGGGACACATCATCTGTGGACCAAGTTTGGTAAAATATAAACAAGAAAAGAAAATAAATGCAGCAGTTTTTTGCGCGTTTTGTGACGATGAAACAAAACCAACAGACGAAGGTGAGAATATCAGTCCGTTTGCGGACGCGATCATGATATCGAGTAACTGACAGCTGGTGGCGCGAACAAAGGCTGAAAGAGTGGGTATTGAAAAGGCTTTCTTTTGCAGGAACACTCGTTCCCGGAACCGAAGGATAGACGTGTTCCGAAAATGCCTTGAGGATGAAACACAACTGCTGTTGGGAAGCAAAGATGATGATTTAAATAAATTCATTTCCAGTTTGCAGTCACATACAGATTTTCAGTAAATGTCAAGATCTGAACAGCAGCAAGTTAGTGCTTATAGTGTGCTCAAATGTTGCTCATTACATATGTGGTATAGGTAATGGCAGGAGACTTAAACAGAAGAAACAAAAATATACGCGCGCGCGCGCGCGCGCGCGCGCGCACACACACACACACACACACACACACACACACACACACACACACACATATATATATATATATATATATATATATATATATATATATGTGTGTGTGTGTGTGTGTGTGTGTGTGTGTGTGTGTGTGTGTGCGCGCGCGCGCGCGCGCGCGCGCGTGTGTGTGTGTGTGTGCATATATTTTTCTCATAATATCAACAACTAATTCTGTCTGGTTCTCATTGAATTTAACCTTCAACCTAGGGCTTTGGCCATTCAGAATTTTTTTTTCCTGGGTCGGCGTTTTTCAGATTTCAACATGGATTACAGGCCTAAACACAGAGACAGTGCTAAACTAGTATCATCAGCGAATAGCTTGATTACAGAAACGATATCATGTACAATATCAAACCAAGCCATACTAACCAAAGATGACGAACCAACAGGATCAGTATCTTCGCTTTTCGCCTGTTGGAGCTCCACCATGCGCATTGACTTGCCCCTTCCTGACGATCTGATTGGCTCTGTGTCTGCCTTCTATTTTGGGGTTGGCTGGCTGTTCACCGCACTTCACAGCTTACAGTGTCGAAATGATAAGTTTGAGGCATACTCATGGTGGGTCGCTTGTGGGCGAAGGGTACGCTCAGGCAGTAAACCGCCCCGCTGAACAGCGCTCGACAAGAGACTGGCATACATCGATAAACTGTAGAGGGGGCGGCTCCCTGAAGTGGTGTGTTACCCTTCGCGAGTGAACGGGACTATTGAGAAAAAGAAACACCCGAAGGTGCTGGGGAGGGCCCAGAGAAGCACTGTCTTCACCTGCCTTTAGAGCAGTCCTGTACACCCCTGGAGGCCTGCGCTGTGTTGACGATGGGTACAGGCACGCGCAGGACACTCCATTAGGATATCAAGGGACATAACTGCTCTTGAACAGAGGTAAATCAGACTACAGGATGCAACTCATAACAGCCTTAAAGTAGCATCCCCCCATGGTGTACCAGCCCATATTTCATGACTGCAGAGCCCACCGTCGAAAAACACCACTCTCCAGCTGTCGAGCACACCTCACACAGACCCAACCACCCCTGCCCATGGACAGATGAAGACAGTGCCACTCCAGACACAGCCAAGCTTTCGCCATACGGTCTTATATGCCCTCAAGAGAGAATCCAAAGTTGTAGTCTTTCCCACTGTCAACAGGACTTTCCCTGTGGTCAGTGGGTCTTTCCTTACCGTCGCTGGACCTTTCTCCAGGGTCAGCCTAGTTAAGGCAAAGAAGAAAAGAAAACACCCGAAGGTGCTGGGGGGAGGACCCAGAGAAGCACTGTCTTCACCTGCCTTTAGAGCAGTCCTGTACCATCCTTGGAGGCCTGCGCTGTGTTGACGATGGGTACAGACACGCGCAGGACACTCCATTAAGATATCAAGGGACATAACTGCTCTTGAACAGAGGTAATCAACTACAGGATGCAACTCATAACAGCCTTAAAGTAGCATCCCCATGGGTGTACCAGCCCATATTTCATGACATGACTGCAGCGCCCACCGTCGAAAAACACCACTCTCCAGCTGTCGAGCACACCCCACAGACCCAACCACCTCTGCCCATGGACAGATGAAGACAGTGCCACTCCAGACACAGCCAAGCTTTCGCCATACGGTCTTATGTGCCCTCAAGAGAGAATCCAAAGTTGTAGTCTTTCCCATTGTCAACAGGACTTTTCCCTGTGGTTCACACACACACACACACACACATTAAAATCATTTTCGTCTGACTCATCTTCGTCCATTACACTTTTTCAAAAATGGTTTCGGTTGAATTCTACTCTGTGTGTCTTCCTTCCTTGCTCTTGAAGTGACCTCTCTTTCCACATCCGCCTCATACTCATGTCTGCACGAGGACCTGGAGTCCATCGTCTTCCCAGTCAACAAATTCATGGAGACTGCTCTTGGACGGACATGGCGGACATGATGGAGAAGAGGCGCTAACTCACACTGATTTTGATGTTGAATTTGACGTTGTGTTGCTGTGTAATTGCTCGGTCATTGCACCTTTCTGTGATTTATATATTTAAAAAAAAAAAAGAAGAAAAAAAGCAACTTTCTTCGCAAGGCTTAGAATTAACACTGAACAAATTTGATCTTGCCCACGATATTTAACCACAGCACACAGAGAAAATTATCTTTAGCTTTGAACTTGCTTATATGACCAGAGGTTTCAACCAACCGTAAGGCCAACAGATTTTGTTTTCCTTTGGAGCCACCACAGCTGTATGCTGCGAGCGTTTTTAGCTACCCCCCTCCCCCCCCCTCCACCCCCCCACTCCCTTACATCTCGCATGCTTGCTGCGCACCCTCGTCATTGCCATCGTCTCACGTAGACGAACAGGTCACTCAAGTGCTACTGCAGAGTGGGGGAGGAAGGTAAGGTATTTTCATTTGACTCTGTGTTACCGTTATTAGCTTTTATATTCATTGGACTCTGTATTTGTGTTACTGTTCTCAAGAAATTAATCAGTTGAGCAGGATAAGTACAATGGGATTTTGAAACCGTCATTGGGTGAGCGATCGGTGTGTAGTGATTCTGGTTGATTCGTACTGATTTGTCTTTTTTTTTTTTTTGACTGTATGCACTGGGCCTATGAGGCATTGCTTTAGACACTGACTTTCAAAACTTTGTTTCAAGTGTTTTATATAATTTTCTTGCGAAGAAAACACGGAGATATATTCATTTCCTTACAGCATTATGGCAACCATATTGCACTGATTCTCGTTTCGCTAGGCTTACGTGATGCTCAACATGCTTTGTGCTACATTTATGTACAATTCTACCACTGACACCAGCTGTGACTTAGCGTCTGAATACTGTAAACTTGACGGATGCTGAGCGTAGGCCTGTGTGTGTAGTCTCCAAACAGAGAGTGTATTTTGTGTGTATAACTATTGTTTGATATGTCCGTCGAATATATTTTGAGAAAGGCTCGCGTGAAACTCTGAAATTTACACACACACACACACACACACACACACACACACACACACACACACACACACACACACACACACACACACACACACTCACACGCACACACACACACACACACACACACACACACACACACACACACACACTCACACACACACACTCACACGCACACGCACACACACACACACACACACACACACACTCACACACACACACACACACACACACACACACACACACACACACACACACTCACACACACACACACACACACACACACACACACACACACACACACACACACACACACACACACACACACACACACACACACACACACACACACACACACACACACACACACACACGCGCGCGCGCGCGTAATCGCACACGCGTGTTATTCTGACAGTGCTATACTGGTAACAGAAATCATGTTATTTGGTTAAAAAAAAAAAAGTAAGCATGTCTTTTCACGGTTATGTCAACAACACGGAGGGATCACTCTCTCTCTCTCTCTCTCTCTCTCTCTCTCTCTCTCTCTCTCTCTCTCTCTCTCTCTCTCTCTCTCTCTCTCTCTCTCTCTCTCTCTCTCTCTCTCTCTCTCTCTGTACGTGCATGTACGTATTTGGAGGGGGAGGGGGTGTCGCCTTTTCCTGCCTTAACCTATGGTACTCATTATGAACCAAAAATGAGTATTTTAGTAATATCATTTAGTTAGTTATTCATCTTTTTTTTTTTTTTTGGTGTGTTCACTTCGGCGACCTTCAGCGATATTGCTCCCACGCCCATCATTTTTTTGAATTCTAGTTTTGACATTAACGAAGCCACCGATGTTATTTCCAGCTACATTTCTTTCTGTGAACACATGATTGTACCTACTAAAACTATCAAAATATTCCCAACAACAAACCTTGGGTTACAAAATCTCTGAAAATAACTCTAAATGAGAAAAAAAGAGCTTTTCAATCAGGCAATAAAAGCGATCGTAAGGTTGTACAAAAGAAACTGCAAACGGAGATTGAAGAATCAAAGAGAGCTTACAAGAGAAAGTTGAAAACATGTTCCAGAATGGAAATATGCGAGATGCATGGAAAGAATAAAGGTTTTATCAGGTTCAGGTAAATGTTCAAACAAAAAATATTAGTACAAAAAAAACAGCAAAAGAACAGAAGCAATTTGCAGAAAAGCTGAACGATTTTTACTGTAGATTTGATGATAAAGATTTTAGTAAAGAATTAAAGGAAGTGAAGGAAGAACTCCAAAGCAATGTTAAAAACGATGTTGATGGAAGTGATTCTGTTGTGATTGAGGAAAATGATGTTCAGTTTTTTTTTTCAAACGTTTTAAATGTGAGAAAGGCAATGGGCCCTGATAATATCTGTGGAAAATTGTTGAAGGTGTGTGCTTCTCAGCTCTCCTATGTTTACAGTCGTTTGTTTACCTGGTCACTTAGAGAATGTATAATTCCTGTTTTTATGAAAAATGCCACTGTATGTCCTGTTCCCAAAAAACGCAACCCAAGCTGTTTAAATGATTACCGACCAGTTGCCCTCACATCTGTTGCAATGAAATGTCTTGAAAGAATTGTCCTCAGTTATGTTTTAAAAGATACTACACAGTACCAAGACCCGTTTCAGTTCGCATACCAACAGAACAGATCAACAGATGATGCCACACTCACACTTCTCCATCATGCTTTTTCACACCTCGAAAAACCTGCCTCCTTTGTACGCATTCTCTTTATTGATTTCTCATCAGCATTCAACACCATACAACCACATCTGATGGCAAAGAAACTCATTAACATAAATGTGGGTAACAAGCTCATTCTTTGGATAATTGATTTTCTTACACAGAGGACACAGTCTGTTCGATATCAAAGTGTGTTGTTTCGTCTTCCAGAGTCATTTCAACTGGCGCACCCCAGGGTACTGTTTTATCACCAGTGCTTTTTACTCTGTACACAAATGATTGTTCAGGAAGTGATTCAACTTTGTACATTAAATATTCAGATGACTCAGCACTTGTGGATCTTTCCAACTCTGATTCTGTTTACTTCAAGGAGGTTCAAAGATTTGTTGACTGGTGCGATCATAACTATCTTGATCTGAATGTAACAAAAACGAAGAAATGTTGATTGATTTTAGAAAGAATCCAAAAGCTGTACCACCACTTTTTTATCAAGGTGCTGAAGTAGAACGTGTTGAATCATACAAATATTTAGGAACTTTTATAGATAATAAGCTGAATTTTAAATCCCATGTTGAGTATGTCCACAAAAAATGTCAAACCAGATTATATTGTCTTCGCAAGCTGCGATCATTTCATGTGAATACTGACATTCTTCGGACATTTTATTCATGCTTCTTGGAATCTGTTCTAACTTTCTCATTTATGTGTTGGTATGGTGGGTTGACTGTGAAGAGCAGAAATGTGCTTGAGAAAGTGGTGAACGTGGGAGGAAAAATCGTTGGTGAGAGACAAAAAAGTCTGAGTGAGCTATACAGGTGCCGTGTTAGTTGTAAAGCGAAGAAGATTACGTGTGACCAGACCCACGTCCTTGCAAATCAGTATGACCTTCTTCAGTCAGGACGAAGATATCGATCGGTTAAATGCAGAAGTGTCAGATTTAAACAAAGTTTTATTCCCCTGTCCATTGATTTCTTTGAACCGAGAAGATGTTTAATTGAAATCCAAATTCCTCTATATGAATGTATGTCATATGTGAAAAATGGGTAATGTGGCTAAATTATTGTTTATTTGCTGTGAATGTGTGTGACCACAAATTAATTTCTCAATTGAGATAATAAGTTTGACCTCTGCAGGAAGTTAGAGCGACACTCTAAAGACCTATCCGTCAAGTGAATGTAGTTTGACTTCATGCTTCCAGTCTTCCCACTGGAACCCACGGAGCAGTCGGTTCGAGCTGGAACTAAAAAAATCCACGTGTAGATGTCTCTCTCGGGGACGCGAACATATGAACTAGAAGCCTTTTATGATGCCCCCCCCCCCCCCTCCCCCCTTCAAATCCTCTCTCCCGCATCGGGATGGAGGTGTTAGAGTGCCATACCCGAAAGGTGGTTTGGGAGCTTCCGAAGGTCACTCCCAACTCCCATTAGTCTGTAAGGCTGCAGGTATTTCTGTAGGGATGTAGGTATCTACCACTTAAACATTACACGCAGGCAAGGTGATTCAGCTGTACCTTTCGAACGGATACGGCATTGAACTCCACTCAGAGATGCCAAGATACGGGGTCTGTTGTGCACTGCCTGCTGATCAGTATACGGAGGTCTGTTGGGCAACTGACTGAATTGTCACTCCACGGCGGAACTCTCTCTCTCTCTCTCTCTCTCTCTCTCTCTCCCCTCCGTGAACTCTCCCTCTCCCCCCCTCTCTCTCTCTCTCTCTCTCTCTCCTCCAGTGAACTCTCTCTCTCTCCTCCAGTGAACTCTTCTTACCCCCCCCCCCTCTCTCTCTCTCTCTCTCTCTCTCTCTCCCAGTGAACTCTCCCTCTCTCTCTCTCCCCTCTCTCTCTCTCCTCCAGTGAACTCTCCCTACTCCCCCCCCCCCCCCCCCCCCCCCTCTCTATAGTTTTGCATAGTATGTATGTGTAACTGCTTTTTTTCCATTTCTTTTTGTGAGAATTCTTCTTTATTCGTGCATTACGGGTGTCACCCCTTCAGTATGGGCTATGGCCTAATCTGAATAAATCATTCATTC
>JADBJO010001613.1:85000-92500 GCA_016801955.1 Conus betulinus
ATTACCGTTCAAATGTTTTTTTCTTTTTTTTTTTTAACTTTTCTTTAATCTGCATTCCAACATGTATATATACAGGGAAGGCAAGTATGTACATAAAGAAATAAATAACGAAAGAAATCACCCCAAACAATGTGAATTCAGAAATTCATGGAAACATCTAATACGAGAGAGAGAGAGAGAGAGAGAGAGAGAGAGAGAGAGAGAGAGGTGGATGTATCAAGAAAAATCATGCTGACAGGGATGTTTTTTCACATCACTATGTTTGGCAAAATATTGAAATCAGGCCTCTAATAATGTACAAAAAAGTGTTCATTTACACAATTCATCTTACACTTCTAAATCTATAGGTGTGCAAATGTTTTTGAAAAGAAAAGAAAAGACAAAAGGGTATAAATATTAAACAGTATCCATCAGTGGTCTGTATGCCAGCCATCTAGTCAAAAAATCTGCATGGTTTAATTTCAAATATGCAATCTGTTCCTCATTTTGTATCTAAATTTTAATTTGTTTATAAATACTTGTATTTGTGGCAGGGTGTTGTTTATGTTACTAACGTATATGTAATGCTTCGCAAAGAGTATTATAAAGTAAAAGACGGTGTCGCCAACAATCGTATTGTCAAATGTTAGTTTCATCCCGGAGGATACGGACTAGTCTATACACCACAGCTGCTTAGTTGTTAGACCGCAACGCGCATAGACAATGGCGATTTAGACAAATTTGTGAATAAATACGTGAAAGATTAGGAAGGGGGGGGGGGGGGGGGGGGGGCAGGGCTTCCACTGAAGCGCATTTTGTGCGTCACGACACGCCCCTTAAATATACATTTCAGGTGTCTGTTGACTCTTTGAATTTGAAAAACAGTATCGACTTAACCCTTTTGGTTTCAGAGTGCGGGTGATATCAGGCAGAACTTGAAACAAGAGCAAAAAACAGAAATTACTGGGTGGTCAAACAAAAGGGAAAACATTCAAAACAAACGCTTGTTTTTAATCATTTTATGATCTTGTTATGTTTCTCCCCTTCAGTGACAGTTCCGTTCTATAGTTTTGGTTGTTCACCGCACCGACATGGATGAAATAGGTGACTGTGTATTCGTTTACTGTTGCTTTGAATGTTATATTTCCTGCCTGAAGAAGACCCAAAGGGTCGAAACGTGTTGTGTCTGTTTTGTAATTTGTTTGTGTGCCTTCGTTTTGCCGTCCTGTATTCTTTTTTTTTTTTTTTTCTCGGCTTTCGAACCTTTAGATTTTGCAGTTGCAGCAGATCATAGTTTGCTGCACGCATCCACAAATCATGCTGGCGGTTTTAGCACTCACTGTAAAGTCGAAAGCGATGCTGTATATTGCTGAATATACTCGAACATAAATTGAATCATGCGCAGTGCATCTCAAGATTCTAGTCTGTGTTGTTTTGAGAAACATGTGTAAGATACATATCAAGTTATGATTAATAGTTTCCGATGAATTGGCGGCTTTCTTCATTTCGAATTTCTGTACCACGATGACAGTGATGATTAACACACTCTGTGAACTCTCTCTCTCTCTCTCTCTCTCTCTCTCTCTCTCTCTCTCTCTCTCTCTCTCTCACACGTGCTGCTTCACTGTATAAGATTCAATAACATATACACACAGTTCATGCCATGGAGTGTCAGTATCAAAGAATTAATCACCTCGGTTGTGTTCAGTGAAGTTCCAATGCGGAAGATGTTATACATGTATGCACTGTTCACTCGAAGCAGCAACATGGAACGCCATAGATGGAGTTAACGTGTAGCGGTAACAGGGAAGATACTAATTCAAATAACTGTTCACACACAGCTTCAGTGGAGGGTGTGACAACGGTGAACGTCCGTTGTTTACTTGAAACTGTGATGGAGGAGGTATAATAAGAAATGCACAAGTGTACAAGCTGTGTTCTTGCACGCGCGCGCACACACACACACACACACACACACACACACACACACACACACACACACACATATACATATATATATATATATATATATATATATATATATATATATATATATATATATATATACATACGCACACACGCACGCACGCACGCAAATAATGCAACTTTTTAAGAACCTTGTACTTTTCATGTTAGAACATGGACATCGTCATTTATCAGCCTATCAGGGGAAAACCCTGTGTAGCGACACCAAAGGCAAATTCGTACAACTTTCTGAAAAACCTTGTGACCTCATATCAGAACGTGGACATCGCCATCTAGCAGCTGTCAGAAAAGAAAGCTGTGTCATGACACCGAAGACATTCAACATCGAGCCACCACACTTCTAACCCATCAAAAAAAAAAAAAAAAAAAACGTACGCAAAGAAACAAAGGACACTAAGACTGTCATGTTTGAACCACGGAAGACTCGGAGATCTCGCTGAAGTGTAAGAGAGAGAGAGGGAGAGAGAATGTTGCTTACAGCCCAGCCGATCGTAACAGAACGTATTAGTGCTGTCACCGCGTTGAAGTCAACTCTCATATCGTAATAACTGCACACACACACACACACACACACACGCACGCACGCACGCACGCACGCACGCACGCACGCACGCACACACACACACACACACACACACACACGTACACACACACACACACACACACACACACACACACACACACACACACACACACACACACACACACACCTTCTATAAAGCATATCGGAAATTTCTGTTAAAATCTTTCTTCCCTTAAAATCTTACATCAGATGAAAAATGTTGATCTACTTCAGACATGTAAATATCACACCAGGTGGAACACCTCTGAACAAGGCCACCGAAGTGTACAGACACCTACCTACATGTCCACAACGATGTCAGGAACCCTTCTTAGGAGTCGATCAGATCACAAGTGGTGAAGTTTGGCTCTCACTGCAGTTTCCGGAGTGTCAGAACTGATATGATTCTGTCGCCGTACTCACTGGGAGTAAAGCAGTGAATGTGAATGTTGATGGGCTGACTAGTGAGCAAAGCTTTACACCGGCCGGAAGTGCAGCAAAGTCAGGCCATTGTCATCTCAACATGAAGCATCATACACTGGTCTCACAGCACAGTAATTACATGAGATTAATGTCGCTTAATTTTTGCCCTGTCGGTTGGGCATAGAATAGACCCACTGCCCTGCCATGCATGTCGTAAGAGGCGACTAAGGCAGGACCACTTCGCCCCGAGGATAAAGGGGTTTGCGTAGGGCTAACAACCCTACCTGTAAAAAAAAAAAAAAAAAAAAAAAAACGACGAGTTACAGAAGCATTGACAACGAACCAAAACATTGACCTGGGCAAGGAAGGGTCTCCATCCCGGAGACTTATGACGCAGTGCAGTGAAATGGACCAGCTGGACTGGAATGACCAGAACAGCCCAGAACAGAGTGTGATGGCGAAGGGTCGTCGATGGCCTATGCCCCACGGAAGCGATGGGCATAATGATGAAATGAATGTCGTTTAATTGATTTGTCTCTTTTTGTGTGTGGAAACACACAACTTGTGAAACGATGCATACGTCATATATCTACTGTTCTCTCTGTGTGTGTGTGTGTGTGTGTGTGTGTGTGTGTGTGTGTGTGTGTGTGTGTGTGTGTGTGTGTGTGTGTGTGTGTGTGTGTGAGAGAGAGAGAGAGAGAGAGAGAGAGAGAGAGAGAGAGAGAGAGAGAGAAAAATACAGAAGATTTAATCATGTATACGCCAGAGGGGGGGGGGGGGGGGGGACGAAAAAGAAAAAAAAAGTCAGTTAAATTGAAGTTCAGACTGTCAAATGAGAGGTACGTAATCATAGCATTCTGTGTATTGTCCATATGCAGCTGGAACGTGGACACATTCGGATGAGGAATGGAAAGCGAGGAATTTCAACGTCGCGAACTGGAGATCTGTGAGTACAAAGGGCGGTTATTATATATAGCATTACCTCCCTTCTGCTCCCATGTTTAGTCCTCCACCAGCAAGGTGTATCCTTCATCACCCATCCAATCCAAACTCTCTCTCTCTCTCTCTCTCTCTCTCTCTCTCTCTCTCTCTCTCTCTCTGCTTGTTTGTCTACCATTTCTTTCTCTCTCTCTCCCCCCACCGCCTCTCTGTCTCTCTCTGTCTCTATCTCGCTCTCTGCTCGTTCGTTAGCCAGTTCTCTCTCTCTCTCTCTCTCTCTCTCTCTCTCTCTCTCTCTCTCTCTCTCTCTCTTATGATGTTTAGCCATACCGATGTTACACGAGACTGTGGTAGCTGGGTCGCTGACTGCTCTAAGTCCAGAATGGAGTCATTTCTTTAATTTACAAAATTAACACACACACACACACACACACACACACACACACACACACACATATATATATATATATACACACACACACACCTCTTGTCCCCCTATCCCAGGAACTTCCCCACGGTCAAAGCTGCCTCTCAAAATTTTCCGTCTGTCAAACTGGTGAGGTTGAGATGGGGCCAGGGTTTCCTGTGAGACCCAGCGTGATGCTGGGCCGGTGAACAACAGGCCTTCAGTGGCCCGGCGACAAGAGTTGGGGTTGTAGCATGAAGCAGCCGAGGGGGACGGAGAGAGGGGGGGAGGGGGGTGGTTGTGTGTCTTTTGTCAGCGTTTCAATGGTCTTCCCAGTACTTTTGAGTCGCTGTCTTCCGCAAAACCACAGAATCTTGGTATCGGTTGTAAAGCACAAGAGAAGGACTGTATGTGTGTTACATCCTGTAAGTTTCATGTCTCCTTTTCAATTCTTTTGTCAAATTTCTTTTTCTTTTTTTTTTCTCCTTTCTTTTTTAAAAAAAAAATATTTGGAACAGCATTCTAAAAAAAAAAAATTCTTGCATACTCGAGGCGTGGATACCAAAACATAGTTTTCCAAGCGTGTTTAGCGCGCTAGATTTTTTTTTTTTTTAATGTCGAAATCCGCTCTGTACTCAATGCTCATAAAAGAAATCTTGCCTAATCGATGCGTGGCCACCAAAACGAGATTTTGCAAGTGTGTTTTGCGCGGTGGATGTTTGTTGTTTGTTTGTTTGTTTGTTTTTTAAGTGAAAATCCCTTACATACTCACTGGTCACTATGCCGGTAGTCAAAGCGGTTCGGTCAGAGAGGTTAACAAAAAAAGAAAGAAAAAAAAGAAAAATATGAAGATGAATGAAGAAGTCCAGACCGCGCTATAGGCTGCACACCCTATGTGACAGAGATAGGAAGAAACCAAGCCAGAAACAGAGACAGACAGACAGAGAGGCAGGCAGACAGACAGATAGACAGACAGAGAGGCAGGTAGACAGACAGACAGACAGACAGAGAGGAGTAGAACTAAGAGGACTCAGCATTCCCTTGCATGTAAGGCGAGTGTGTTTGTTGCACGATGGGCTCCTTATTCATCCTTTGAGTATGTTGTTTTCCGCGTGAACAAATGAATAAGTACATTCAAACAAAAAATGAAAAACACAGAAAGACAGGTGAACGAGCGATGAACATGTTTGGTAAGGACATGCTGGGCTGGTACATTCATCGTGTGTGTGTGTGTGTGTGTGTGTGTGTGTGTGTGTGTGTGTGTGTGTGTGTGTGTGTGTGTGTGTGTGTGTGTGTGTGTGTGTGTGTGTGTGTGTGTGTGTGTGTGTGTGTGTGTGTGTGTGTGTGTGTGTGTGTGTGTGTGTGTGTGTGTGTGTGTGTGTGTCTGTGTGTGTGTGTGTCTGTGTGTGTGTGTGTGTGTGTGTGTGTGTGTGTGTGTGTGTGTGTGTGTGTGTGTGTGTGTGTGTGTGTGTGTGTGTGTGTGTCTCTGTGTGTGTGTCTGTGTCTGTGTGTGTGTGTGTGTGTGTGTGTGTGTCTGTGTGTGTCTGTGTGTGTGTGTGTGTGTGTGTGTGTGTGTGTGTGTGTGTGTGTGTGTGTGTGTGTGTGTGTGTCTGTGTCTGTGTGTCTGTGTGTCTGTGTGTGTGTGTGTGTGTGTGTGTCTGTGTCTGTGTCTGTGTGTGTGTGTGTCTGTGTGTGTGTGTGTGTGTGTGTGTGTGTGTGTGTGTGTGTGTGTGTGTGTGTGTGTGTGTGTGTGTGTGTGTGTGTGAACAGGAGTTGGGTGGCGGACAGTCAAGACCCTCTTGTGGCCCATGTGTCCCTGCGGTTACGGGCCTTGACTCGTTTGGATGTAACCATCAGACCTGGACAGAGGCGATCTGGCGAACCTCTGCAGGTAGAGAGAGAGAGAGAGATACAGACAGAGAGAGAGAGAGAGGGAGAGAGAGGGAGGGCGGGGAAGGAAGAGAGAGGGGAAGGAAAGGTGTTAGAAAGAGGGAGGGAAGGATGAAGAGAGAGAGAAGGAGGGAGGAAGAGAGAGGGGAGGGAGGAAGATGGAGACGGAAAGAGGGAGGAAGGAAAGAGAGGGAGGGAGGGACGAAGAGAGGGAGGGAGGGACGAAGAGAGGGAGGGAGAAAAGGAGGGAGGGGGGAGGAAGACAGATAGGGAGGGGGAAGAGAGGGGGAGGAAGAGTGAGAGAGGAAAAGAGGGAGGGAAAGAGAGAGGGAGGGGTGTGGAAAAGGGAGGGAGGGAGATGAGGGAAGAGGGAGGGGAGGAGAGAGAGGGAAGGAGGAAGAGGGAGGGAAGGAGCGAGAGAAGGGGGCGGGGGAGAAGAAAGAGGGAGAGAGTGATGAAGGGAGAGAGGAAGGGGGAAGAGAGAGAGAGAGAGAGGGGGGGGGGGGGGGAATGTTACTTCTGTTTTGTCATAGTCGTCTCTCAGCTGGATTACACAAGAGAAATACGTAGCTGAAATTCAGAGACTCTACTGTGCGGCTTGGCAGAAGGGGATAGCCTGACTCCGACCGTCTTTGGTACCATCTGCTGCGCATGATGTTCATGAAAGGGATAGAGATACGTTTATTTTATGTTTGTGCTATTCACAGTACAACGTCGACCCACTCCAATTTAGGAGGAAAGGTTCACGTTACTTCTTACCATTATGGGCTGGCGTACTTTGAAATTCATTTAATTGGAGCATTAAATTGCCACTGTAAACACTTTGTTATATTACAGTTCGATCGATCAGTGTCACAGAAACAGAACCTCTCGTTTTCTTTTCCTTCGAATGAATGCCAATCCACTTCTGAAAATTAGATCTCGTGTACCATTACAGTCAGGTGCACTTTGAAATTCATTCAAATGGAGCGAAGAATTGTCACTGTAACCACTTCGTCAGTAACGTATCAGCTCGATCGAGCATTGTCACTGAAATGTAATCCTCTCATTTGCTTTTCCTTTTGTGTTTTGTCTTGTAATTCATTTGTCTACGTTTTTCGGCGGAGCCTTATCAGTAATATTTCAAATTCACTTCTGAAAATGTCTCTGTGGAAGTGCTTCTCTGGACCGGACTTCTGTTGTGTTGCTATCTCTGACTTAGTTTGGAAGAGTGGAGTCTGCTTTTGTATTTCAGATGGGTAGTTTGTGCGTGTTTGCTTTATTCTAATAAACTATGTGTATGGTTTTGGTACTGGTGTATGTATGTGTGTGTGTG
>JADBJO010001613.1:95000-105000 GCA_016801955.1 Conus betulinus
TCTATTCTTCTTCCATACAAAACCACCATCTTTATGTGTTCTTTTCTATGTAAATACGTAATCGTCCTCTTTAGCTATTCTTTTCCGAGATCATACGTCATCTGTGTATATTTCCTGTATATAACTCGTCTCTACCTTTTAATTGTAGGTTGAAAGAAAATGTCGATCTTTTCATTGTAATTGCACCATTCTAATTGTTTGTTGTTGTTTTTTTTCCTGTGTAAGTACTTCATCTTAGCATGTTCTTTTCCATCACCTTTGTCATCCATATATTTTTTTATGTAAGTACGTGACAGTTGGGGTTTTTTTTTTTATATGTAAATCAATTTTCTATTTTTTTTATATGTCATCAGATCATCTGTGTGTGTGTGTGTGTGTGTGTGTGTTGTTTTGTTTTGTTTTGTATTTTGTATGCACCCACATTGTTTTTTTGCATGTTCTTTTCTGTACACGTATTTTATCTTTATTTCGTTATACATACAGTCTCTGTCCTTTTGGGCATAAGTACAGTACATTTATCAGGTTTTATTTGTACATTACATAAGTACATTGTCGTTACTTGATGTTTGCATGGACAGATCTTGTTTGGTCTTTTTCTCTCCATGTAAGTTAACTTTGTGTCCGTTATCCGTGGACACACACACACACACACACACACACACACACACACACACACACACACACACACACACACACACACACACACACACACACACACACACACACACACACGACACACATAGATACATAAGTATACACACACGTACGTGCGTGTTACTTTTCTTTTAATTGCACTTCAGTCTTTCATAGAATGCCAATATGCACGCGCAAGCGTGTGCGCTTACCAGTGTGTTTGTCTGCCTCTGTGTGTGTGTGTGTGTGTGTGCGCGCGCGCGCGCGCGCATGCGTGCATGTGTGTGCGTGCGTGTGTGTGTGTGTGTGTGTGTGTGTGTCCACAGTTGAGTGACGTAGAGAAAGGGGGAGCCACCGTTTTTCCCGCAGTTGGAATATCTGTCACACCCGTGAAGGTACGATTTCCGAGTTGACCTACGCGTAGGGGGTAGTCTGAAGAGCAGGGTGGGGCACTTTAATTGCAGGGTACAATCTTCAGTCGCCTCTATGCGTACAAATGTGTGTTCCAGTGCGCGCGCGCGCGCGCTTGTGTGTGTGTGTGTGTGTGAGAGAGAGAGAGAGAGAGAGAGAGAGAGAGAGAGAGAGATTCCATCGTCCATCTTCTGTCCAAACTAAGTTGTTTACGTTGAAAAATAAAACCAAACAAGCAAACGAAGTTTAAGCTTTGTTGCATGATATGAGCACTCCCACGCTTCATCAGATACCGTCATAGAATTAAGTATGGGTGTGAGGACACTCACACTACGCAAAGACAAACACGTATCAGTTTTCCTGTAAAAGAAATATGGGTGAGTACACACTCACATCAGTTTAGAACTGAATCATCACTGTGTGTCCTATATTCTGATGCATGGATGCATGTACATTTAGACGGTAAAGAACGCAATATTTCCCCACTTCAAACAGAGAAAGTTTACCCTTTTACTACTAAATCCCGAAAGAGAAGAACGGAATAACAGTCCTGGTTGCTTGTTTACCTGTGTGAATAATTAAAGTCAGGTATCCATTACAGAAGCACGAATGACTTCTAGTTTTATCAATTTGGAATTATTTACCTATGCAAATGGCGACTAAGGCGTTGATGATATACATCTCCATTCGGAAATCTTGAATGAGGCAGGGATCGGTGAAGAGTAAAGAGCAAACAAGTAAGGTAACTCTTGATCCCACAACAATAATTACAGGCCCATAACTCCAAACAAATGCTGCTTGCGACACCATATCGGCTAGCAGAAATGACAACACAGGGCGCACGGAACAAACATCCTTTTCGGGGAGAGAGAGAGAGGGGGGGGGGGGGGTCTCCTTGTTTGTTGTGAGTGCTCTGTGTTGCGAGACGATTTGGTGTCGTCGTCAGCAGCATTCGTTTAAAAGTTACGAGCCTGTGACCATTTCATCATGGGATCAAGAGTTACCTTACTTGTCTATTATTCATATCTCTATTGGGAGTTTTAAGACTACGTGGCCGGATAGCTCATCACTTTCTGTCAAATGAGATCCGCATAATCCAGACATTTTTGAACATGAAAAACTGCCGTGTTCGCCCCATTTTGCGTACATGGAGATAACAGAAAACAACAACATAAGCTCCGTGTGTGTTTCTGTCTGTCTGTCTGTGCCTGTGTGTGTTTGTTTATTTAACGCATGCAGACTCGTACCCAAATGTGGTCACTCAGAATAAAACAAAGAGGTGGGGGACAGGAGAATAGTCCAACTTTACCATTATAAAAACAGCATGGTTTAGTGTACTTTTTTCTTCAAACATAATTTTAGAAAAGTTGCGAACAACTATCTCACTGCAATCATTTGCAGATAAACCTCTCGCCGCAATAGTTTGTAGATGGTTGTAGCATAATGTATTTCAGGCACTTAATTACAACATGATATTCATCACCAATAACATTCACGTAGCAGTCTTTCCATAGCTGTTTATGTCTTTTTCAACACCACCAATTCTTCAGAGTATAGATTTACGGCATTCAAGAAAAAGGAATAAGTATGACAACATGTAATAATAAATAATTTTCTTTTACATGAATTTTAAAGACTGTTTGCGATACTTTTACATTACTATTTTGTCTACATTGGGACTTATCCAGGAGCATACTTTATAACAAAAAATATGAATTATTTTCTTTTATATGATTTTTTTCATACTGTTTGTAATAGGTTCATTTATTATTATTTTGTCTAGGCTTTTACCTTTTCGAGGAGTCTATTTATCTAGGAGTATACTTTAAAAGAGTATTTTCTTTTAAGTGATTTTGATTATACTGTTTGTAATAAGTTCATTTATTACCATTTTGTCAAGCTTTTGACCTTATCTAGCAGAATATTTTAACGGTTGAATATTCCCTTTCTAACGGTTTTTGTTGGGTGTTCTTCACGACATGTGTCTCCCTGCCTGTCTGTACGGGGTGGGGGCGGACTCAGGGTATGGCGCTGTTCTGGTACAACCTTCAGCCTGCCCTGACCGGCCCTGATTTGGGCACCTTTCATGCCGGGTGTCCTGTGCTGATAGGCAACAAATGGAGTGAGTCTGTGTCGAAGATGTTAACAAGAGTGATAATGATGATGGTGATATAATGAGGATGAGTTTCAGCATCATTGAATGATAATGATGGCGATGATGATGATGTTGATGGTAATAATGATAATAATACAATAGTAATGATAATTATCATATGATGATGATGATAATAATAATAATAAAATGATGATGATCATGAGAATAATGATAATAAAAAAATAATAATAATAATAACAATAGCGATGATTATGATAATAATAGCAATTATTATTATTATCATTATCATTGTGATTATTATCATTATCGTTATGATGATGATGATGATGATTATGATGGTAACGTCTGCATTCAGGATATTAATAAATGATCCCTCCTTACACTCGGGATACCAATAATGGTAGCGCCTTACACTCAGGTAACCAACGTTGATAAGAGTCTTCCTATCAGGTACCAATAATGATAGTGCCTTGCATTCGGGATACCAATCATAACTGCGTGTTACACTCGGGATACCAATAATTATAGCGCCGTGCACTCGAGATACCAATAATCGCCTTACACGCTGCATAAATTATAATGAACAATAGAGCCTCACACTCGGGATACCAATAATTATAGAGCCTTACTCTCAGGTAACCAATAGTGATTGCGCTTTACGTTCTGGATACCTGTACTGAGAGAGCTGTATGCTCTGGATACAAATAATGATAGCGCCTTACACTTGTACACTCGAGGTACCAATAATAATATCGGGTTACGCTCTGCAATACCAATAATGATAACGCCCTACATTTGTACGCTCGGGATACAATAACGGTATCTCTTTACGCCCTGGATACCAGTAATGATAGCGCCTTACACTTGTACGCTTGGGATACCAATAATAATATCGCGCTATAATAATGGCAGCAGCCTTGTAATTTAGTTGTTGCTGAACCCATTGACCCGCGAGCTGTACTGAATATAGGCTGGTATGTATACATTTGAAGGGGGAGTTATGACGACCGTGTGTTGTAGAGTTTGAAAGGTATGATTGTTTCACCCTAATGAATACACATACCCTGTACCTTGTGAAATTAGGCAAGACGAGCAGTCGTTTTTGATCTCCGGATCTGCCTTCCCCATCCCAACACACGGAGTCTTTCTCTCTCTCTCTCTCTCTCTCTCTCTCTCTCTCTCTCTCTCTCTCTCTCTCTCTCTCTCTCTCTCTCTGTTAGTGTGTGTGTGTGTGTGTGTGTGTGTGTGTGTGTGTGTGTGTGTGTGTGTGTGTGTCTCTCTCTCTCTCTCTCTCTCTCTCTCTCTCTCTCTCTCTCTGTGTGTGTGTGTGTGTGTGTGTGTGTGTGTGTCTAGCTGGCCAGAAAGCTTGCAGGCAACGAGTCGAAGCGAGATCTGACAAGAAAATAAACACAGGGAGATAGATTTGTAAACAAAAGTGAAGGGGGAAAAGAGAAAAGGGTCGGGGGGGGGGGGGGGGGGGGGGAGAAAAAGCGGGTTATTTATGATTCTTTTAAGAGGACCGACCAACAGGAGAACGCTGCAGTATCTTTGTCCTAATCGAGAGAAATTTATGTAAACTGGGTTAATTCCTTGTAGCGTCGCCAGACTTGTGTTATAATACTGATGAAGAACAGAGATAAAAACAAGCAGCAAAGCTGAAATTGCAACCGTGTATAGTATAACCCAGCTTTTCTGTATAAGGTCTACATCATCTCAGTATGTGAAAGATAAATGTTGTCTTCAAGAGCGGGAGTTCAAAAAGAAAATCTTTTCGAATTAGCTTCAGCCCTTACTGTAAGGGTAGTGGGTTGGAGATGATAAGGAGGAGGGAAGAGGGGTAGGAGATGGGGAAGAGAGCGAGTTGACACATCAACTTCCACACCAACACCAGCTCGTTGGTTTCCTCTCTCTTTTTATTTTAAATCATGGTTGGATTGAAACAACCATAACCAAACCACCGACCTATTAAGACATAAACAACAACAATCATAAACATGAGGTATTATATGTTAACGCACACAGAAGAACATAATCAATCTAATTAAGCCAAGATAAAAGTGCAGGATTTACAACAAACATCAACACAAAAGGCCTCCCCGTTGCGAACGGTAGGAGGTACAACATACATTTGCAATCAACAACATTATAATTTCATTATTATAACATTAACATTGAGACTCCCCGTGCGAACGGCAGGAGTCACATACGGTCAAAAGCATGGATCATGATTTTCATAGCGAAGTACAGTATTATAAGTGAACATACATTTAAGCATACACACTCAAAAATGGAACTCCCCGTTGCGAACGGCAGGAGCAATGAACAATAAATGAAATTAAGTAACATCCAATTTTTGAACAACAATTACACAATTGTATAAAAAAAAATCATATGTGTAGTGTCCACACATATGATTAAACTCAGAAAAGACACATCTTGCACATTAACATGCCAGCTAAAGCTATCTTTCTTTCTCAGCTCACACACCCACCTCAGGACAGTGCGTGCTACACGCTATGACTCCACGTGTCACCTGTTAGGCCTACGCCCCGGCCCAACAATGGCAGTTGCTTTTCAGCCCTGCAATAGACCCACGGGTGTAAATATATTGAACAAGCGAACACTCGCAGACTAACCGATGCAGCGACCGGATAAACAAACTGACTGACCAGTGGCTACTCGTGCACAAAATAGGCACAAGAACGCACAAGGAACCGAGCAGCATTCAAGTAATTAACTGCCTAATTTCTCAGCCAAGTAACCACGTAACCCTTCAGTCGCTCAGATAATGAAACAATCGAACGAACAAGTAAAAACACTTGTTTGTAACAGGTACCAGCCCAGACACACAGAGGAATAATCAAACTAACTTCACTGGCTGTATCTAATCATTTGCTCAGGCCGCCGTGCGGTTTCATCACTGTGTCTTAACCCTATCCGTCTCGCCAGCAAACAAGGGCGACGTTTACATGCTAGTTTGTCCAGTGTTCGAACACAAGGAACCTGCAGGGCGCGCGTTAAACTTTATCCACTAATCACAATAAAAGACAGCAACGTCTGTAATCTATGTTTAATGGCATCGATTTGTTGATTACTCACCATAAAATCTGTGACAATACTGAATAACTTTCTCATTTCATTCTTATTAAGCGCCAGCACCTGCTTAGTTACAAAGTTACCTGAATAACTGACTGTGGAAATTCGGTATATCACATTCCAGTTGATAAGAAATTGGGGTTTGTACAATAAAAATGTAAGAACACAGAACTTTTAACTTCCATTTACTAAAGTTGTTTCACGAAGATAGTACTCTATCTGCCCTCACTCTAGGTAAAACATAGTCAAACCAAAGGCAAAAAAACCATGAACATACCTTTACATTCACAACACCTGAACCAGCGTCGTCACAGCCTTCACCCGATTCTGCTCAGTGAAAGAAATGATCTCAGAGCCAGAACGCTGGGAGTATATAGGCCTTCCATCCCCTTTGAACAAGATCTTTCGAGAAAGTCTATTGTGGTCTGCGTCACAATAGAACGACTAGTGTCTTAAGTGCCTAGGATCTGGCCTTTGTGGGCTGCTCTTCAACGAACATTCTATCCCCTAGGGTCCGACAAACCAACTGGGCCGACCGCCATGTAAGTGGCTGGGATCTGTAGAAGTGCAGAGGAACAGACCCTTCAGACTTTGTACCTAGAGCAAAGTCCAGCATCCCACCTACAAGATGTTTACCTAAAATCTCAAGTCCACATCAGCTTATACTCAGTCTCCCGGACCAAACCATCCAGACCATCCCAGCCATGGTCAAAGGGAGGTTCTCAAGAGCCCCAGCAAAGGCGACACCAATTACGATGTGGCTGAAGTCTAATGCTGTCTCTCCAAACCAGTCTGCCCAGACCAGCCGTTGGCAAATTGTCTGCTGACTGACCAGCCTCTTAACTGGCATTCCAGTCCCTACCAGCTAGGTTGCCCCTCACTGCGATTCTATCCCGCGTTTAAGGGGTTAAGGCAGAGTCGTACCCTTTACATTACTTTTGTTTTTTCGTGTACTAAAATTAGTTACGTGCTTTGACTTGTGGGAAGACTTATCGGCTTTTCACCGATATCTGTTGTAAAAGTGCTGATAGTCTCCCATCTTTGTTTGGCTGGCTACTTCTTCTGATCGTGGTGTGTGTGTGTGTGTGTGTGTGTGTGTGTGTGTGTGTGTGTGAGAGAGAGAGAGAGAGAGAGAGAGAGAGAGATAGGGACGGACGGAGAGAGAGAGAGTACATCTATGTACCAGGCCGTTGATTTATTGTATTTTGGATCTGCGATAAATGCAGCCAAATAAAAGGACATTGTTACTGTCGTTGCTGATATCGTTGTTGCTGTTGTTGCAGTCGCCAACAAGTGGATCTGGACCTACGGCAACACCTTTCGACGCCCCTGTGGTCCTTCCCCAGAGTCCGAACAACTGGATGTGGAGAAAATGGTCTCTGTCGATGCAATAAAGCAAATCATAGAATGAGTCTGATTCGACATTCCTCTGGAACTGGGTGCTAAGAACTGAGTAGATGGGGAGGGTCAGTTGGGCTTGATCACTATATTGTGGTACGTGCAAGGGGTCTGAATCGATGTTTTACAGAAAGGGTAATATACTGGCTGAACACTCCACTTGGAGAATTTTTTTATGTAATATACACAGATATAATGTTAAATGTGTTTTGTGTAATTTGAGGTAATATGCTCTGAAACACGAGAGCAAAAAAAAAGGGCAGTGACCGTGTTTTGTATTTTTTGTCTCGCTCCTTTTTAAACGCTGAAATAATGTATATGCACTACTTTCTTTCCCAAAGTGATTAATCATTTAATTGATCAGTCACTTACAGTCAAAATCAATTTTCATATTCTCTCATACAATGATTTCATTACAAACGCGGAAACGGAACTAAGGAATTATTTTCTTGGGCCCTGAATTTTCAAATCTGATTATTTATACACCATGATGTTGCAGTATAGACAGTTAAAACAGCTTTGTGTATATGCAGTATTTACATTCAAAAAAGATGAAATTGTTGTCTTACTTTAAATTTCAATAGCTGGAGTCTTTCTGCAGAAATAGATGTGATTGGAATTCACGACCAAGAAATGATTCTGAGTTTAAAGAACACTCAATTCAAACACAAATAAACAAACAAAAAATATGTGTCCACTCCCATCTGTCTTTCCCCATTCATGTTCCGGCAAAATTTTAGTTTTATCGCTTTCAGTTTTATTGTGATCATTCTTATTCCTTTATTTAATTCTTTTTTTATTTTTCTTTACTTTCTTTTCTTCATGTAAGCCTCTGTTTTACTACGTATTTTGATATTTGCGTTACATCTTCAGAAAGGGTCAAGGCCTTTTGAACAGACAATATTTCCGAGTCTGTCTCTCTCTCCCTCTCTCTCTCTCTCTCTCTCTCTCTCTCTCTCTCTCTCTCTCTCTCTCTCTCTGTCCCTCTCTCTCTCTCTCTCTCTCTCGTTTCATAAACAATTTGAGGCGTGTTGTTATGTACCAGAAGATTATTGTTCATTATCTTTAAGCAGTTATATCAAAAATCAAAACCAATCTGATTTTAGATCGAGGCTTCTTACTTCATGAGAGAAATATACCAAATGTTTTTTTAAATGCAATTTTTTTTTCAGTAAAACTCCATACAGAATATTGTTGCTACTTTTTCCATTTCTTTCGCTCTGTTCTAGATTGCATGATTGGTGTCTGGTCGTATGGCCGAAGAGTCAATGGCTAAAGGCTTCAATACACTAACAGGCAGTCCAGTACGTCAGTATGTGACGTTTACCCGATGTCAGTACCCATGGGTCACACATTTCAAACAGTTCCAGGGGTCACACATTTAAGACAGTTCCATGGGTCACACATTTCAGAATGTCCCATGGTTCACACATTTCAGAATGTCCCATGGGTAATCACACATTTTCAGACTGCTCCATGGGTCACACATTTCAGACTGCTCCATGGGACACACATTTCAGAATGCTCATGGGGACAACCATTTCAGACTGCTCCATGGGTCACACATTTCAGAATGCTCCATGGGACAACCATTTCAGACTGCTCCATGGGTCACACATTTCAGAATGCTCCATGGGACAACCATTTCAGACTGCTCCATGGGTCACACATTTCAGACTGCTCCATGGGTCACACATTTCAGTATGCTCCATGGGTCACACATTTCAGACTGCTCCATGGGTCACACATTTCAGACTGCTCCATGGGTCACACATTTCAGACTGCTCCATGGGTCACACATTTCAGACTGTCCCATGAGTCACACATTTCAGAATGTCCCATAGGTCACACATTTCAGACTGCTCCATTGTTCACACATTTCAGTATATGCTCCGTGGGTCACACATTCAAGAATGCTCCATGGGACAACCATTTCAGAATGCTCCATGGGTCACACATTTCAGACAGTTCCATGGTTCACACATTTCAGTATGCTCTATGGGTTACACATTTCAGTATGCTCCATGGGTCACACATTTCAGTATGCTCCATGGGTCACACATTTCAGTATGCTCCATGGGACAACCATTTTAGACTGCTCCATGGGACAACCATTTTAGACTGCTCCATGGGACAACCATTTTAGACTGCTCCATGGGACACCATTTTGGACTGCTCCATGGGTCACACATTTCAGACGGTTCCATAAATCACACATTCACAGTACCATCTGCTGTCATACACGCTCCATGCGTCCAGGGAGGGAGGGGGGAAGATGTAGTGCTACACCTGGGGTGGAGAGACGGGAGACAATTATTGTAAAGGAGTGTGGATGGCCGATAAGTT
>JADBJO010001613.1:132500-135000 GCA_016801955.1 Conus betulinus
AATTGTACACCAACAGTCGTGAAAAGACGAATTTTCTGTTCATCATGTGTGGAACATTTCATCCGGAAAATGAAGCACATCTTCCACAATTTCACATGATTTACAAAACCGTTCTTACATGGGAATACTGTTGAAACGTCCCCTCTCGATTACAAGTTCATGTGTACTTAATCGTAGATGACACGAAGCCTCTCTGTGTTGCAGTTTCGCAGTTTGTTACGTGTGGTTGGGAAGCTATTTTATGAGTTCACAGTTTTGTAGTGAAACAAAATATTCGAAGAAATGTACTTTTCTTCTTCTTCTTCTTCTTCTTTCTTCTTCTTTCTTCTTCTTCTTCTTCTTCTTCAGAATTACATATCAATATCTACATTCACCCGCATCAGAGAAGAAACTCTATGAGCGGAAAGAACATCAACAAAAGGTTCATAAAGCTTTTCATCAACAGATTACTCCTCTTCCAGGGATAAATGTGGATTAAGGCTCCCAGGGAAAAAAAAAAGTGAGAAATCTGCTGACTGTTGCAAACGTTAAACAAAGTTTATCCAGGGAACCAAGTTTTGTGATTCCATTAAAAACATATTATTACAAGCCTGTTTTAGGTAGCTTTCTTCCTTTGATGCTGTTACATTAACCGCCAATGCTATGATCTGGCATTTAGTAGCTACAGAGGAAGAACGTATGCCCAATGCTGTCAGAAAAGTTCGTTGTTGCTCGTTCACTCAGAGAAAACTCCTGCAAAACCTGATAAAGAGACGAAAAAAGGGGGTTGAATGATTGAACGATGACGATGACATGGGTCTGTGTTTATTCGTTGCCATAGAATTAAATCTTTTTTCTTTTCCTCCTCAGTTTCTCTCATAATTCAGATCTACACTACTCCTTTGTCAAACTAATTAGAAATACATCCGTCTTTATTTTCCCTCGGTCTATGTGTGAGCTCGCGCGCGCGCGCGCGCGCGCGCGCGCGCGCGTGTGTGTGTGTGTGTGTGTGTGTGTGTGTGTGTGTGTGTGTGTGTGTGTGATTATTGTGCGGTCATGCGTGTCCATGCAATATAAGTATACATTTGTATATGTGTGTGCATAATTGTATGTGTGTATGCCTATGTAAATATATGTATACATGCATACATACAAAATATGCATACCTATGTGTGTGTTTATCTCTGTGTGCGCGTGTGTGCGCGCATCCGCGCACCCTGGAAAATTTTACTTCATATACGTGGGGTACGTGTGTTTTGTATCGGAGAGAGAGAGAGAGAGAGAGAGAGAGAGAGAGAGAGAGAGAGAGAGAGAGAGAGAGAGAGAGAGAGAGAGAGAGGGGGGGGGGGGGGGGGGGAGAGAGAGAGCGAGCGATGGTATGTCAACCTCACATCAACTTTATTTTCTTCCCTGCACAGGTGGTGAATTACGGGCTGGGTGGTCACTATGAGTACCACACAGACGCCACGAGGGTATGTAGAAACCCCTAAACATTCGTGAAGGATATTATTTTCCATCATCATAAAAAGAAGTCTGAACACCTTAACATTATCTCATCTAAAGAGAGAAAAAAAATCCGTTCGCTTGTCCATGTGTCTCCTTACCTTTTAGCTCCTTTACATACCCACAGTTCCATCTGATCTGCTCCAAACTGGGCGTGTCCACCCATCAGCATACAGTACAGGTCATGAGTGAATCGCTTTTGCGCTGAACAGTCGAATAACCGCGTGCGGTTTCAGTATCGCTCGGGCCTGTTTGACGCCAAGATACATTATGAAAGTAAGCATAGAATAAAACCCCGTCAAGCAGTCTCAGACCGGAACGGAATTCCATAGCATCCTCATCCTCATCGATCAGCTTGAAAGAAAAATATCAAATTCTGTGACCCCTCTGCCCCCCCTCCCCCCCCCCCCCCCCTTTTTTTTTGTGTGTGTGTGTGTGTGTGTTTTGTTTGTTTGTTTCTATGGTGATCTTAGGTCTCGTTTCCTCTCTGACGTCAGTGCCCATGATGGGTTCGTGTTGAGGTTGCTGGTATGGCGGCTTCATGGGGACTGTCGTTGGACGGACGTGGTGGCGCCTTCCAGAGGGAGTAACCGATTGTCGCTGGTTCTGTGACTAAGTAATTATTTTGTCAGTCAGGGGGCTTAGTACGTAGTGTCCTGCATAAGTTGGATCAGAACATGCGCCACTGAACACCACCGAAGAGACTGGGCAGTAGTGCAGAGTCTTCTCTGGTGGGTTGCCTCGTGACGACAAGACATTGCTCCCCAGGGTGCCGAAGTTTGCAGCAGGGGTGTTTCTGTGGACAGGGACAATTGAGCGGCGTGAGGATAATGTCACGGATATGGCGCAGACGATGAGGCAGAGGGAACAAATCTAAATTTACCTAATGTACGTACATTCGATCTGGAGAAGAGGGTAACCTTACTCCTTTTTTCAGGAGGATATTCTTACTCCATGTTCAGAACATAACTAAGGTATTCTTACTCCTTTTTTTTCAGGAGCATAAATAAGGTATTCT
>JADBJO010001613.1:142500-235000 GCA_016801955.1 Conus betulinus
TACACACAAAGACAGAGACAGACAGAGACAGAGAGAGAGAGACAGAGACACACACACACACACAGAGACAGAGAGAGAGACTCAGAGAGAGAGAGAGAGAGAGTGGCAGGAGTAGTGTGTCGTATGCACTGAAAGGAAGCACGACTGGCATTGTCCTCAGGGAATGGCCCTGGTGTGGTACAACTTCGAGCCCGACATGAAACAACGTGGACTCGAACACCTTGCATGCCGGCTGCCCTGTGTTGATTGGCAACAAGTGGAGTCAGTTCTCTTTTTCTTCTTTTTTTTTAATGATCACTTCCTCTTTTCTCTTCGTCTGGACTGGGTGCGAGCATTTGAGAGATTGAGTCGGACAAATGATCAGTTATACTTGTGCGTGTGTGTGCACTGTTCTGAGAGAAAGGGGGTTGGGGGGGGGGGGGGGGGGGGTTAACCACTTCTGCAGGAAAAAGCAGGAGCTTTGGGAGGGATGAAATGGTCCCAGTTTTAAACCCTCACCCCCACGCCCACCCCCGCCTCTCATGGCTGATCAAGGACCAGTCAAAACAGATCTTTACCTCGCTGGACAATCTGGTCAAGCTGTACCTGTGACAACAGCAACCACAAAAAGGATCATACAAAAGCCTAGTCTAGCCATCTGTGTCAATGTCATTGACTGGTGTTCTGACGGACAGAGAAAAAAAAACGAAAAGCTGCTTTCAACAATAATCCAGTAGAGTCTCCAAAGCGTCACGCTGCTCTATGCATTTCGAGAGGAAACATGCAATATTACCTTGAATCAGACCGCATCTATGTCTGTGTTTAAGTTATACTACAATAAAAGCAGGGATAAGGGAGGGAGAGGAAAGGTAAAGCTGGTGGGGGAATGGGAGGAAACCTGGTGGTTCTGATGCCCAGACACACACCCTCCCTCCATCTTTCTCTCATCATATTTTTGCTTAACTAAAGGCAGATTTACGTAAGCATATTTAGTATTGAAAAAAAAAAAAAAAAGACATCTGCACCCAGATCTTACCTGGTGTTGCCTATAAAGCCTATCTGGACCCAAGCGACACATAGACCCTGTCTCAGTCCCAACACCTTCTCCCCTCATCCATTAATATTTGAACCATCCATGTATTGTATGAATACAGCTACTTTAATTGCCTCGCACAATCTTTGTGATGAGAAACCTCTGCTTTCTGTTAAAACCCTTACACCCCACCCAACCTCCACCCTGTCCCAGCTTTCTCATTCACCCTTCCTGGCTTCAAAACCTTCCTACACAACTGGTTTGAGTGTGCGTGTATGTGTGTGTGTGTGTGTGTGTGTGTGTGTGTGTGTGTCATTCATTTAACATCTTTCCACTACTCGTGATATTAGACGGAAAAAAAAAAACAAAGAAAAAAAAAAAAAAAGTGTTTGAGTAGGAGAGTAAGACTTGTGCATGTCTAAACTGTATGGAGTTCTACATATACATGTACGTGTGTATACATATGGATGCTTAGGTGTGGAAATGTATGTGTATTTGAATGTAGGAAGAATATATAGCTACACGATTATAAGAAAAAAATCAACAAAATTATAAACAACATCCCCCCCCCCCCCCCCCTTCTCCTCTTCTCTACCCCTCCATCACTTCCGCATTAAAAAAAAAAAAAAAAAAAAATTATAGATAGTGACCAACTGGACTGTTCTCTAGACTTACAAATAAGTCATAAGTCAAAGCTGGTGAATCAAATATACTGAGCGAGTTATTCTGCGATAAAACTGGAATGAATATCTTCAAGCTTTGACATGAAAGAATGTGATTAAGAGATATTTTGCATCCACAAATGCAAACTACATTTTTGACATATTTTGTTTTGAAGCATCAAGTTTCCATCTATACATTAAGGAAAGTAATTTTTTAGTCGTTATAAAGTTATCTTTTATATATTTGAACATTAAAATGGTCTTGGTCGTTTTGATGTTTCACTTCATTTTGGAAAACATTCCAAATGTGTGACCTTAGAAGGCCATAATGCTCGTGCAAGGAAAGAGGAAAATGAAGGTATTCAGACTGAGAACCACACTTAGCGCCATGTTTAGTTGCCCTGTCTCTACCTTTTGTTATAGTATAAAGAACAGTGAGATGGTATCCAACACAAACGTTATCTGGTACCCCTTACAATTAGCATGTGTATTAAGCAACTAATTTCCATAATCATTTCTGGCCATGTGTGCAGTTGTAAGGCTTGTAATGCCTGCAAAACTGATTTAGAATCTACACAAAAAAGAATCTGAAATATAGTTTGACGGAAGTTGATCAAATAATTTAAGGCCATAAGTATTGCTGTTAGTTCTGCTGTAAATATGGACTTGTGTAATCCAATACAGAACGATTTTTCAATTTTCAAATCAGGGATTAAAAAGGCACACCCTGTTTTACTGCTTATACACTGTGTGTGTGTGTGTGTGTGTGTGTGTGTGTGTGTGTGTGTGTGTGTGTGTGTGTGTGTGTGTGCGCGCGTGCGAGCGCTCTTGCATACATATTTATGAGCAGTAAAGTATGTATATTTGCCTGTGAATGCAAGTGCCATGCATGTACCTGAGAGAGAAGGAAAGAGAGAGAGAGAGAGAGAGAGAGAGAGAGAGAGAGAGAGAGAGAGAGAGACAGAATGTAACAACACATGGATGCACTCATAGCAACTGTGTGTGAGCTTGTTTACATTGTTTTCATGTTCATGAACTTGAATGCAGAGTACGTTTGCAAATGTGCATATCATTGCATGTGTGTTTGTGTGTACGTGTATCATAGTATATAACTATGAACATCTGAGAATAAGATATGTTCATTCAAACGCACATGAGTAAATACACATGATAATGTAAGTCATACATGCATATGCCATGAACATATATTAGTATAAACAATACATGAATGTGTGCATGCATATTTCATGTATACATGTGTATGTGTATGCAAGACTGTGTGCATGCATCCACTTACATGCTTTGTGTAATCCTCTGGTGTATGTGTATAGTATGTGTACATGTGCACATTCCTATACGTCCATCAGTATGTGTGTGTGTGTGTGTGTGTGTGTGCGTGTGTGTGAATATGCGAGTGTGTGTGTGTGTGTGTGTGTGTGTGTGTTAACTGTGGAGAAATGTTTCGTGTCCATTATCCTGGTTTCTGGTTGTGTCTAAACATTGTTCACCAACACCTAGAAACTGTACATTAATTTGTTAGGATCTGTCATTTTCAAGCATGCTGTCATTTTTGTATCATTGCAGTTGCCAACAAATGGATACATGTTTACGGCAATACATTTCGACAACCTTGCGGTGCTACACCAAATTCACGTCAGCTCGACATCGAGAAACTTGTCACAATGAGCGCACTGAAGGAAAGCCCCGTAGCTACATTTTCGCTTCCATTATATAGTTTTAGTGTGAGAACGTTTGAAACATGTCTGATTGTTTATAGCACAAAGGACTTACTAGTTTGTGTTCATTAAAATGTTGACAGAATGACTTTTAGAAAGTTATCTCAGACCTTTCAGTCATGCACACTTTAATGCTAGTGTGTGCCATTGTACTTGATGAGCATATGGGTTTGTGAATGCCAGTTCACAGGTGCCTGTGCTTTTTTGTACGTGCCGCTCTGTGTGTGTGTAGTAGTAGTACTTCAGTTTTACGTCTTTTCACATATGTGATATTAGACGAAGAAGACAGAGAGAGAGAGAGAGAGAGAGAGAGAGAGATGCATAAATGTCTGTGACTAAGTAAGTGTATGCATAATGTGGTTATCTATGTGCATATACATGTCCCTCTAAGCATCCCTACAACATACCTGCAAATAATCTGAAAGCAAATGCTTAACTGGACTACAAATTAAAGAGAAAACAACATTGAAGGCAAGCTTTAAATCTGAAAAGACATCACACAATGACATGCCTGATAATGGTGGTAAGTGAGCTTGAAGAGGTAAACAGTCAAACAGTAGATGCTTGCTGGTTATTCTCTGTTCTCCACAAGTAAATCTTGCTTCGTTTGTTATTTAGTTATTAAGGCATCAAGTTTTAATTTATAAAATACTGAAATGAAATTTCTGTACAGGTACGTATTTTTCACTTTTAAATGAGAAATGCTGTTTACATGTTCATAATTAATTAAATAAGTGTGTTTTTATCAGCCACGCTAAGCAACGTATTTTTGTAGTGTTTTCTGAATCGGCACCAGACGGTTTGCTTTAATAACTGATTGACTTCAGGTAAAGAAAAGGATATATTCAATACCATGGCGCACTTTTCATTTCTGGCTCCTCTCTTTGCACATATATCCGCTAGCTTATTACTCCAAATACCACACTGCGATGGAATCCAACTGTGTGTGTGTGTGTGTGTGTGTGTGTGCGTATGTGTGTATACATATGCTCAGGTGTTTCTAGAATTCTAGAAGCAAGGTTGAGTGTATGCAAAGTTTGTCATCTTCAAGGATTGATCTGGGTCCGGGGCTGGGGGGTTTGGGAGGGGGAGGAAAGAAGCCTGCAAGCCAGAGTACGACGCCCACCCAAACATCAAGAAAATTCCTGGAACAAGGTGGGCAAGAAGTAATAGCAATGGTCGATTGGCTGATTTGTGTGTACACACGGCTCCTACTGATGGCTTCTCATGGGTGGATCAGGGGTTCTGGAAACCCTTCGCCACATCCCTTGGAAAAGTGCTGTTTTTTTTGTTTTTTTTTACCCAAGAAACTTTTTTTTGTCTTTAAAAACACATTTTCTAAATGGCATTTTGTTCAGATGTATCAGGGGTAATATCTGGCACAGATTACTCCAGTTTGCTTCACTAGATCATTTTTTTTTTCTTAATTAAAGAAGAAAAAAGAAACACTGGGAGGAGGGAAGGAGGAGCGAAGCGCCAGACCCCCCCCCACCTCCTTCCTCTCTTCACAGGCTTTGGTAGCTGACTAGACACTTCACATGGTCAATCATTTTCTAAAAACATTTTTGGAACACACAGTCCCCCCCCCCTCTCCTCCCCCCCAAACTGGTCTGATCTGTGTCTGTTTCTCCGTTTCTTTTATAAGCTGAAATAGTACTCCTGGTCATTTTTCTTCAAACTCTCAAACACCACTCGCTGACACCAGTAATCTCAAAAAAAAAAATTACAAACTGAATTTAGGCTCAACAGGCTACTAGCCCTTTCTATTCATTCTAGTCTGTGATGCTTTGTTGCAACAACAACAAAGAAAAAAAAAAAATCAGTGGATTCAGGCTTCATAGACAACTAAATGTTAACATTCATTCTAGTTGTGTGATACTTAGTTGCAACATGATGTAAACAGTATGAATGTCTACTGCTACATAAAACTGCTGTGAGTTTTCCAGGTCACTGGACTGCTCAACATCAATTGACTTCATCTTCATTTTCGTAATTTGCATCACCTACCACCAAAAAAAAAAAATACTGTAAGGTCCAGCATTTCGTTTCCACTTCAATGTTGCAACAAGAAGAAGAAAAAGAAAAAGATACACCTGAAGGTGTGGGTGGACCCAGTGAAGTACTGTCCTTAAACTGCAAACAGATCAGCAGTGAGCAGTCCTGCACCACCCTTGGAAGCCTGCGCTGCAGATGCCATTGTGTAAAGGCCACTGGATGTGATGTGACAGAACCTCCACGGGAGCGTTTCCTGCAGTGTACCAGCCCATATTTCATGACAGAAAAAGAAAACAGCCTTCTGGCAACTTTCTCTCCTCGCTCTGCCATCCTCTGAGCACCAGACGTAATCAATCTCATAACGGCAACAATCACTGCATATCCGAAACTTTGTGTTCAACAGTTTTAATTTGAAAAAAAAAAAAAAAAGGAAAAAAAAGTCAGGACACAACATTCACCAAAATGCACATTCACTCATGACCTTCCTTCCCCTTTCCCTCTCCCCACACACAGAGCACAGTCCTTTTCTTTTAAGATTCCTGCTGGAAAGGGGTTAGGAATGGACTCCATGCCATCCGCCGGACAAATGAGCACCACAGACGTCCCACGACAGACCACCAGCCCCAAGTGGCGGGTGTCCTCCGTCAGCTTCAGTGGGTCATCGGGATCTGTAACAGGCACAGCATTGTGTTTTGTAAATTGTTTTCGTTCCTATCATCTGGCAGTCCAGTAACTCTACTTTTGCTCTCATGGTTTTGAAGCCGGTATGTGAAGCCTGACATCATCTTATGTACTGTAGTCCTGTTCATGTTTGGTGGAATCTAATGCTAATAGGCACTGCAGGTATTGAAGCCCTTCAGAATATATACATCTGCCAGTGGGTTTTGTATGGTCTTGGTATATATCTTGTTTGTTTACTGATCATTTCTTAAATAAGCAATTTTCATCTTTCACCTTATTTATGGGTAGTAGGTTTTTTTTTCTCAAATCTGTTTTCTTCAAGACCATGGGAGTGACTTGCTATTTTCAAATGTCTAGCAGTCAGAAAATGACAGATGCCTGAGGTAAAAGGCATTAAACCTCACAAGAGAACCTTTCTAAGCATTCACACATGCTAGATCTGTACAAAGTCTCTCACACAAACTATTGTTTCCCGTTTTGTATGACTTCTTAACAAAAAAGGTATACTTTGGTATGTAAAACAAGATAAACAGACATCTTTTAAACAAAAAAAAAAAAAAAAAGTGTCAGAAAATGTCTAATTAAACACCAAGACCAGGGATAAAAGGCACGAAATCTTAGAAAACCAAAGCATTCACACACATTACATCCCCTGCAATGCTGTCATACAAACACAAACCATTTTCTGCTTTCAAAGAATTCATAACGAACATACTTCAGTATGGAAAATGACAAAAAAAGTATGTACTCTTTAAAGGTAAAGAAAAAGAAAGGGTCCAGTCTGGCTTACCTCTCAAAAACTCTGTCGTACCATCCAGCACCAAATTCAGCAATGGATCAAACCCCTTCAGAATCCCAGTTGCTAGAGCAGGACAAAGAAAGAAGAAGAGGTGGATTTTGGCCTTAGGAAAAAAAAGAAGAAAAAAAAAGGAAAGAAAAAAATCACCGCCTTAGGTGCTCCATTGATCCAATAACTGATGCCACCAAAAAAAAAAAAAAAAAAAAAAAAAGAAACGCAGACAACACTGACACAGATGACCTCAAATCTATCATCCACTGCTGGTTTCATGTGGTGGAATGTCACAATAATAAACTCTGAAAAAAAAATCCTCACAAACTGGGTCTCTGAGGGTTGGTTACCAGACAGGAAACTGAAAGCTGAATCTCAAAAATGAACAAAGAGAAAAACTGTCAACCCAGACATTAGCTTTACCTTCTGTCTCTAGCTCTTCTTTGCCTAAAACCTAGATCAGGATATGATATCTACATGGTCTGAAAGGCAACCTCTTCACTTTAGCCTCGATCGCATTTTGCCAGTCTTAAACCGTATTCTGCGCAAGCATGTCCAGTATTCACACTGCACTGACTGACCATAGCAGCAGTGGTATAAGAGTAAAAGGGAGGGGTCTGTCAACAAAGAGAACAATGTTCCAGAAAAAAAATGAACTAAGACTGAAGGCATGGAGTTCACTCAAACCGTATTTGTATTAGAGGGTGCTACTGCATTACATTCACTACACCTTAGAGACATTACTGAGTAAATGTTTACAAATACCTGATTTTTTTTTCTCTCCCTTTTTGCTTTTATATCTCCTAGAAGTACTACTGATAAAGACACAAGGTGGGTGAAGAAATGGCAGGGAGAAAGTGAGAGCCACAGGGAGGGAGATTCAATAAGGACATACAGAGATGTGGCCTATGTAGTCTTTGGCGGAACCTCTGTGTGTGTGTGTGTGTGTGTGTGTGTGTGTGTGTGTGTGTGTGTGTGTGCGCGCGCGTGCAAGTGCACGCGTACAAGTGTGTGTGAGAATGTGAGAGTGTGCCTGTATGTGTGTGTGTGTGTGAGCAAAAAGTGTGTATGTGGGCTCAATACTTTCACAGTGCATGCATGTGTGTGTGTGTGTGTGTGTGTGTGTGTGTGTGTGTGTGTGTGTGTGTGTGTGTGTGTGTGTGTGTGTACAAGCCAACATTAATAACATTCATTAAGGGTCTACCACTTTCTTTTTTTTTCACAAACCACCACCACCACCAAGGATGACCTGTGACAGCACCTGTCCATTGTGAGACTGTTCTGTGCATTTGGATCTGAAATGTGCATCCTTACCTTGTAGTTAACTCATGAAAGACATTAACAATCCAAGTGCCTAATCCTATACCTGAGTAGCATATACAAAAAATTTTTTGTTTCAAACTGTAAGAAAAATATCCCACAACACCATATATAATGATACAAAAACAAACGGGAAATCTCAGGAAATGTTTCAAACTATTGACCACAGTCTTTCATTAAAGCCTGGAATTATGATGTCTCCACAGAGCTTCCCATCTCCTTAATATTTAAAGGGTTGCTTCACTCTCTGTTTTCAATCTGTAAAAGTATTTTCAACTAGATGTAGAAATTTAAAATGGTGTGAAAACAGACACCCTGACAATGCGGAGCTCAATGCAAGTTAAAGTTATGTCATTTTCTTCAGTTGTTCAACTGTTGCAGTAAGTACTGAAATAGTCATTAAAAAAAAAAAAAAAAAAAAAAAATTGTAATCATGCTTGTCTATTTAACTCGCTTGTCAGTTTCATTTAAAAAAAAAAAACAGCTAAACACACGATACATCATGTTCATGCCCACAGATTGTGCACTCATAGAAGAGGCAGTTTCAATATTAACCAGTAAAAAACACAAAACAGACAATCCTTTCAAAAACTGGTTATCTGTCTACCTTTTAGATTCAGACTGTAAGTTTCCAGCACAGAATATGGAGCATTGCATGGTCTTGGTGTAAACGGCTACGTTTAGACAGCCTGTAGACATGGAAGAAATGATTTGCAACGTTGAGCCTGTGTTCAGCTGGTGCTGCAAATATTACTCCCCACAGATGTGGCTAGCCACGAAGACACGCGTGACCCTTAACATTACTTTATGACACAAGAATTTCTTGAGCCATTCAGTATGAAACCTGTTGTGGTGCACAACTGACTTGCTCTTCCTCCGTTCTTGCTTTTATGTCTGGCTTCTTTTCTCTCTTCTCATCTCCTCCACTGTCTCTCTGTCTCTCTTTGTTTCAGCAATCTCTGGAATGACACTGATGTCATAATTTCTGTGATATGCACAGAAGTGCATGAAACATGTGAAGGTGACCATGTCTGCGTCAACACTTTTGCTGACCACACCTTCTTTCCAAGCAAAACTGATACGGGTGTTAACACACTGATCAATGTGAAAGTTTAACAAACACAACTGCTATAATGACTAAATTCAGCACAATATTGCTACGGATACTATGTGGTTCCATTGAATTAGCTGTCCGATAACATGCTGGAAACTCTCTGAGTCTTGTAACAAGCTTCCAGTTTGGCTGCTCACTTTTCTTTTTTTGTGATTCAAAGCATTTGCTGCACTTTTAAAGGATGTTCAAATGCATAAGACAATGAAGTTAAAGGGTGAATCTTGCATATGCACTGAAAATGAAAGGGGTGAATATGGGCTCCAAAGTGCGAAATGTGCACAAAGTGTGCATCTTTGGGACCCTTGCTGCAGACTGCAGCACATGCACATGTTGCACATTACAGTATGAACATAGTTCCTTCCCATCTTCCCCTATAAGTAACCAACCCATTATCTTCCTCATCAACTTCCTCATCAAGGAAGGAGGGGGCAGAGGGAGTGGAAAATACAGTGATTAAAAGAAGATAATGAATAATCACTAAATCAAGATACTCTAGCACAAGTTCTAGACATCTTACCTTTTTCATTCTATATAAAAGACAATGTTATATCATCTTCCTTTGACGGTAGTGACATATATCAGCAAAATTAAAGTTAATGAGATTATCATGAAGTGTATTTCCATTTCTTTTTGAGCAGATATACACTTCCCAGTGCATGCACCAAACTAATTTCAATTGTAAAAAACTGTTGCCGTCTTTTTGCAGCAATACACACACATAAAGTGCAAAATCCACTGGGATTTTTGGGTCAGGTGGGTGGGTACAGGGGATGGTTTGTTGTTGTCAGCAGTTTCATTTCAAACCAAAAACTATATTGATTTGTACATGTCGGATAGTAATGTGTGCAAAACTTATCAAAAATCACACAAATCACTGTGACATGATGAGAGCATGGACAATATTTTAAGATAAATACCACATCATTTTCATAAAACATGAAGCTATGTCTTTGTTCATAATCATACTGCCTCCATGGGAAAAAAAGCACAGAAATATCAAGCTTACCTTCACGACCTCCACTGAACTTGACCCGGATCTGTTTGTCTAGGTACTTGGCAAGGTCAAGGATGCTCTCTTTCTTTTTCTTCTCCTTGTCTTTGTCTGCTGCTGCTTGCTATAACAATGAGACCAGGCAACTCCAATGTAACAATTCACACACGAAAATGTGTACAAGCATCCAACAGTATTCCACATAACTCAAGCAAATAATTTAAATAGAAAAGTGACCCTCCTTCTCCGCAAAATAAGCACAGTGTGTGTGTTTGTACATGTACATAAAATAAAAGTGTGTGTGTGTGTGTGTGTGTGTGTGTGTGTGTGTGTGTGTGTCCGCATGCATGCATGCACACATGTGTGTAACAGAGTGGAAGAGAGACCAAGCCACGCAGAGAGAGACCAAGTGCGTGTGTTGTGTGCACGCGCATGTGTGTGTGTTTGGGGGGGGGGGGGGGGGGAGTGTGAGTGTATGTGTCACACTGTCTGTCCCATCTTCTGTGGCCCTTAATCAGTCAATGGCACTGTCTCTCCAATGCTCATTCAAAAGACTTACCTGTTAAATAATAAATAGCACTGTGCTTTTTTTTTTTTTTTACTCTGTAAGTTTTGTGTGTTTTTTTTCAACTCTGTTCATTTTTCTGGATCAAAATTTCAACATGCACATGTATACATGTAAGAACGAACAGATCAAAGGGAAGCTGATTATGTCTGCAGGCAAACCGGACATAACTATTGTGCAATAAAAGAGAGCCACTTGCAGTGCTGACCATAATCTCTCTAACCTGGTCTGTTCATTTCCTTTATAGCGCAAATCAGACGAGTCTAGTTGTTCATTTTGGGCTTTTGCTGTTATTGTGCTTACTTTTAAACCAGCTTTTTTTAATCATGATTTTAAGAGTCTGTGCGTAAGAAAAGGGATGAAAGTGGCACACTTTTGGAGAAAAAAATTCTCCCCACCAAAACTAAATCTATATAGTAAATAGAGCTTTCTTTTTGTTTGTATGTTAAGCCATCCCATTGGTAAAGTTCTTTACAAAACAATTAACAAGCAAAGCACCAGTCTATCCCTCAGTCTTGTTTTGATGTGTTAATAAATTTCAAACAAACTGGAAACGCTGCCTAAAACAGCAAGGGTTCCACAAATGTCAGTCTTGCATGACACAGCTTCTAGATTTCACTGAGGAACTCTTTGGCAACATGGAGCAATGGAATCAAGCAAATATCAATTGTCATTATCATGGATTCTGTGAAAGCATTCAACACAGTCAACCATTGCTGGTTCAAAAGCTAAGCCACTATGGAGAGCAGGGATAAGTGAGTATCAATTAGTGCATTCTTGCAGGACAGATAACAGGCAATAATCAACAGCACAAGGTCAGATCTAGCCAGCAGGTGATTTTAAGATTGGTACTTTTCTTATGTATACATGTTCATGGCCTCCCAAAACGGTTCTCTTTTTTAACAGCAAGACTGCTGATGATACTGCTGCCTATCACCCAGCTGCCACAAGCTATGATATGAACAGCTGCAGCAAAATCTTGAAGAATGAGAGGAGAAACTGAACTAGGCTTTCCACTCTGGGAAATGTTCCAATTCTTTTACTGTCACCAGAAAGAAGGCTGAAACTGAATACCAATACCAGCTCCCAGGCAAATCAGGGAAAATGCCATGTCTGCCAAGTATCTGGATATTATTACCACCTGAACTGGGACTGGAGTGAATATATTAACACTTTGGCTTTTTAAGGTGCTGTCTTAAGTACTCAGTATCAGAGCAAGCCACGTAAAGGAGGTCACCTATAAAACACTTGTCTTCCCCATACTTGAGTACACATGTATACCAATGGCCTCCCCTTCCCAGTGTCACATTAATGAGACTGAAACTGCACAAAGATGAGCTGCAAGATTTCTAGTCAATCACTAGCACAAGACATCAAGCATCTCAGATATGGTTGAGAAACTGCAGTGGTCCTCCCTCCAGAATTGACAGCAGGTGGCCATGGTCCACAAGATCATTAACATTATAAGTTACAACCAGGCTACTGTGAGCACGTCTAGAATCACTAGTAGTATTACACCAACTCAGCAACATATGGCCACTCCCATCAGCAGAAACAGATCCCTTGCTGAGCAAAGCACCAAACAACCAGAAAAAGCTGTGTTAACTGTAAACCTTGACTCTTTCAAGTCAAGGATACCACATGCCAAAATGAATTAAAATCGAAGTAAACTGCAGCTAGTTCCGAGCAGGAAGTTAGTTTGCCCCTCCGCATCATCCCCTTAACTTTTTTTCCCTCCTCAGTTCTATGTTTGAGCAAGTTGAGATTAATAGTTAACTCTGGGTGCAAAGCAGAAAGTTGTATCCTGCTAGTAAAACCTGCATAAAACAGGCTGAATAGTTGGAATACTCACTCTTTTGGTTATTTTTTTTCTTTCCTGTTAAGGTCTTTCTTAATGCAATCCATGCAACAGCAGTGTAATCAGCATGTTTATCATAGTCATCAAATGGATGATGATGAATTTCTTACATCTTCTGAAACCGATTTGGGACATGTAGGAAAGAACTGATCTGAATTAATCCGAATCTTCTTCTTCTTCTTCCTAAAATACTGGTTCACTCAAAAACAAGTAGGTCACAAGCGCGCATGTTAAAAAGTAAAATAAAATGAAATAAAATTAAAAAATAAAGTGCGACTCAGCCTGTTGGCCCCTGAAGCGAAATTTGGCAACAAGGAGTCGCACACGATATTCAAAAAGTTAAAAGCAATGGCCAGATTCAGGTCCCAGGTAACCATAAAATATCTGGGCAAGTTTAAAATAGAAAAATCAGTCAATATGCAGATCTCAAGACTGTCGTTTCAATTTGATTCTTGAATGAGATTGCATTTGTGGCAATCTTGATGGCACCCGGCAGTGAGTTCCACAGCTGTACAGAACTAGGATAAAAAGAATGTAGATGGCTGTCAATATTTGATGTAGGTACGGCATGCGATTGACCGCCACTCCTCGTGCTACTTTTATTCAATACTAGTTGTTCCATTAGGATATCAACTACTTGAACTAGTTTAGCTCTGCCTTTGAAGAAGATATTGTTTGATAAAACTAAAAAGCTCTTCTCTCTTTTAAGGGTTTCCATTGTAATTTCCTCAAGTTCTTCCTCGTATTCCCCTTCTCTCTGATATGGTTCCCTGTTATGAACCATGCTGCTCTCTTCTGAATCTTTTCAAGGTTATCAATGTCCTTTCGATGGTAAGGACCCCAGACTGAGCAACCATATTCCAGTACTGGTCTAACCAGTGTTTGGTAGCAGTTGTCTTTAACCTTTTTGGGGCAGTCGTTGATATTCCTGTATAAGAAAGCTAAGATGTTCTTTGCTTTCTTACATACTAAATTGTAATGTTCTTTCCATTTGAGACGACTGTCTATAATCACGCCTAGACATTTTGCAGCATTAGTTTCTTTAAGAACAGTATTGTGAATAATATTCTGATCTAGTTGGTGAGCGTTTATTACATACGCAACACTTGGCACTTCTGGGGATGAAATTCCATTTTCCAAGTTCTTTCCCACTCTTGTAAACCGTTTAGATCTTCTTGTAGAATGCATGTATCATTCTTGCTTCTGATTGTTCTATATATATATACTAAGCTGTCACCTGAAAAAAAAGTTTTATAGCAGTTCCAGGAGACAGATTTCTACTTATATCATTTATATAAATTAAGAAAAGCAAGGGCCCCAGAACAGTTCCCTGTGGTACACCTGACAAGACTGGTTTACAATGGGATGACGACCCTTCCACAACAACTTTCTGCGTTCTCTCCAATGAGAAATGATCTAGACCATTTTAGCAAAGAAACGCCAATGCCAATGTGTTCTAATTTAAGCAGCAAGCCCTCATGGTCAACCTTATCAAAGGCTTTAGAAAAGTCTAATAAAATTGCATTATTTGCTGTCTGTTGTTAAGACAGTTATTAAAATCACGAGAAAAAAAATGTGAGAAATCATACAAGAAATTTCTTTTCAGTTTCATGCTTATACTGTGAATCTGGCAAACTATTTTGCATTGTTTGTTGTGCAACTGTTGTTGTTTCCCTTTTGGCTATCCTGGTGTTCAGTTTACATGGGAAAATAAAATATATATATATATTTAATGAAAACCTAAGACAAATAAATCGTTAGGTTCTTTCTATTTAGCAAAATTGAAGAGGTCAGCAGAGGAACAAAAAACTCGTTTATTCGAAGAAAAGTGAACGAGTAAATTTTTTTTCCTATGACCGTTTGTTTCGGTTGCGTCGGTAAAACAGAAAGAGAAACTAAGACACTCCGCGAGACACAGAGACAGCAACATTTAAAAAAAAAAAAAGAAAAAGAAAATGAGAACTGTTGTACTTTTCCTTTTTCATTTACAATTTTATCACAGTACGCAATAGGGTGTAGCGAGACAGAAAATCGACAAGCAACGAATACTTGTGCGGGCTTTTGCTGCTGTGACATGATGATTCTGGGCTGGAACAAGCTTTTTTTTCACACCTACTCTTCGTTCATGCCGCGTTTTGCTCGCACTTCCGAACGGAAGGTGAAACGAATAATTCCCCTTTAGCATTCGTCTGAAGGCCCAAGAGAAGTCGAACAAGTCTGAACTCTCTCATCGGTCTGATGGAATTCAGGTTAGACCTTTTGATTTTGTATCGATTTTGCGTCCGAAGTTTTTTCTTTTCATTGATGGAAAATGATTTGATTGTTTATACTTGTCAGGATGCAGTACCCGGCATTTCTGCTGTATATTGTGAGTCGTGTGCCGGGGTCTGATTTAATGATCTGTGACTCAGTCGTGTCTGGGTGAAAAGACTCATTTAAATTTTGTAAGATGAAGGATGGGCTGAGCGTCAAGGCGTGTGCTTGCTTAACAACAGATCTATTGAGATTTAAAGTACTATTAACGAGGGAGAATAAGAATGATCTGTTTTAGTAGATATGTTTGAGTCGGTATTAACTGCCTATGTTGGGGCAGCTTGAACATGTTCATTTTTCAGGCAGGCCGATTGATCATGACGCATAATCGGACGATATGGGTGAACAGAATCAATTAATATAACGGTCCATACCACTACTTATACTGTAGTGCCATGTTACCACATTGAGTAACTTATACTGTAGTGTCATGTTAGACATATGTTGGTGGCTGTTAACTTCGAAACGTGAAACAGTAAAATTCCAAACGTGATGTCCACTGGACAAGCCCACCAACACTACCAAAGTACCATACAACCCAGCATGCAACCAATAAATAGTATTTAAACAGAAACACCATGCATGTGAGAGTTTTCAAATAAGGTACAAGACTAGATGGTGAACAGGCCAGACACTCAAACAAGGTCTGTAATGAATGTTGAAGTTCAATAATTCCAGGGTGGTGTCCCCCAGACATCTCTAGTAATAATTACAAGTGCTAATGCAAGAAAAGAAGTAGCAGTTTTATCTATTTTTGTGCTTGTTCATTTCAGAGTAGTTTAAACCCAATTAGGTTAACAAGAAAAGAAATTAATCATCATAATAGCTGTTAGCTTTTTAAAGTTGCTTTTATCATTTTCTAATCTTTTTTAAGGTAAAGAATACACTGTATAATGTATTCATTTTTTTCTTAGAGAGAGAGTTGCTATGACGTAACATATCTAATCAGTTGATAGTAATATTAGGACATTTTTAACTTGTGTCATGCTGATATGATAAGATATTTGTGCAGGGATCAGTTTTGATTTGGGTTATCTAGCAGAATAACCTTCCAAAGCCAATAAAATATTTAAAGTTGCTAAATGCTAAGCAGCTGTTGGATTTGATAGTCTGTAGTCTCCACCTTCTTCGCATCTTGGGTGATATTACTTGACTGAGGGAACCACCGTCAAGTTTTTGGTTAAGTTTCTTTGACTTGTCTTTGTCAGTCTCTCCCTCTCTCTTTCTCTCTCTCTCTCTCTCTCTCTCTCTCTCTCTCCTCTCTCTCTCTCTCTCTCTCTCTCTCTCTGAGTATAGAGAGGGTTTGAGTGAGAGAGGGTGGCTTTGGGGTGGGAGAAAGGGAGTGCATAGAAAGAAATGAATGAAGTGTGTTTCCTTTCTTTTATGTTATTTCTATGTGATTCCCTTTTTTTTCTGTTAAGAAAGAGATGATAAATTGTTTTAGTCTTCAAGAGTGTGTAAAAACTGTAGTGATTTTTTTTTCCTACATGAATTGTTTGCCAGTGAGAAAGTTGCCAGTTCTGCTGCTGTGAATGAGAGTTCTGCAAGAGAGTAAAAAAAAAAAAAGTGGATTTTGCTGAATTCTGCAAGAGAGTAAAGAAAGTGGATTTTACTGAGAGCAGTTTTGTCTGTTAGTCACAGCAGAACTCCGGTATGGGAGGAGCAATAGCAATACTGACATTCTCGGACATTTTATTCATGCTTCTTGGAATCTGTTCTAACTTTCTCATTTATGTGTTGGTATGGTGGGTTGACTGTGAAGAGCAGAATGTGCTTGAGAAAGTGGTGAACGTGGGAGGAAAAATCGTTGGTGAGAGACAAAAAAGTCTGAGTGAGCTATACAGGTGCCGTGTTAGTTGTAAAGCGAAGAAGATTACGTGTGACCAGACCCACGTCCTTGCAAATCAGTATGACCTTCTTCAGTCAGGATGAAGATATAGATCGGTTAAATGCAGAGTGTCAGATTTAAACAAAGTTTTATTCCCCTGTCCATTGATTTCATGAACCGAGAAGATGTTTAATTGAAATCCAAATTCCTCTATATGAATGTATGTCATATGTGAGAAAATGGGTAATGTGGCTAAATTATTGTTTATTTGCTGTGAATGTGTGTGACCACAATTAATTTCTCAAGTTGAGATAATAAGTTTACTTGACTTGACTTGACTTGACTTGGATCAACCAAACTTCATTTGTTGTTTTTTCTTGGATTGTTTGAGCAGTCCATTGCTTCACACTGTAGATTAACAATTAACTTGAAAAATCACTGATTTTAAAGAAAGATGTTGCTTAGTTACGTTATGTGTTGAGTGTATTTGTCACATTACTGTCTGAGAAAACTACTAGCTGTTTTTGACCCAAAAAAATCTGGACCAATTATGTAGATTTTGGTAAAACTTAGCTTGATTTCAGATGTATGGACTAACTGTCAACTTTCCTGTTTGATCACATACTGTTCCATGTCAAAATTTTGTAAACTGCTGCTGTTGATAAGCTTTTTCATATGTATATTGTTCATATCAAAATTCTGTAAACTGCTGCTGTTGATAAGCTTTTTTTTTTGGCCAAATTTCATGGCTAACACAGTAAGAATACATCTCCACTCATCATTTGCCATCTCTAGCAGACAACCAAGTTCATTTCAGTTTTGACAGATAGGTGGACATCACAGCACTTGGCTGCAGTTTTCTCATCTCTCTCCCAACCCACCAAATGACCCTGTGCACTGATACCTTCAGTTAGAGATGGGGTGCTGATATAGAAGTACTGCATACCTCAGAGATGGGACCCTGAGGAAGCACACAGTCACATCAACACCCTTGAGATGGAGGCAGTCATTTATTTCTTGCATTCATTCCAGGAGCAAGCCAAGGGGAAGGATAAGTGCCTGGTCAAGGACAACATTATGGTAGCTTGCTAGCTGACCAAACAGGGGTTGGGGAAGTTAGCAGCCTGCTCAGTTAACCTTTTCCTTTGGGCTGAAGCACTCCTGCACATTGCCAAGCAATGAACCACTTCGTTCAGACTGAAGCTTTCTCACACAGTGCCACTTCCTTGCATGGCAAGACACATTGCCGGGAGTCAGAATATCCTGACCACACTCTCTCAAAAGCTCCTTCGTGATTCTCCAGACGGAATAGTCATTCCCACAGGGCAGCACTGCAGTCTGTGCGGAATCAGAGGCTGACACCTGTGATCAGCATGGCTAACACAGTAAGAATACATCTCCACTCATCATTTGCCATCTCTAGCAGACAACCAAGTTCATTTCAGTTTTGACTGGTGGGTGGATATCACAGCACTTGGGGCATCATGCATGCTTCAACAAGCGTGTTCTAGTCTGCATCTCTTCAAACCCAGACCACAGGCCTTAGACAATCAGTGCGTGATCTCTTGGACAGACCTGGTTGCTTTGGCCCCTAAACTGCCCAATCCTCCTCTAGGTGATCTGGAAGATGCGACTCAAAAGTCCCAGTCTCTCTGTCCCCTGACCTAAACCCAGTATTCCATGTTCTGCCCCTGCCAGTATCTTAATATGGAACCTCATGAGGCAGCCTCGTTATGGTGTTTCCCATGCCAGCCCTCAGCCCCTGCACATTGATGCATCGCCCCTGTGTGAGCCCCACTGGAAGCAGGTGTCAAACTCCGCAGTTTCAGCTTGACTCAGTTTGTCAGGAAGCTTTTAGCCAACAAGTAGGACTGCGCAGAACTACAGACCCTTGCAGCTGCATCCTGTTGTTTATGGAATGGAGTTGTCTGTACAATTAGTGTTGGCACAAGTAGGTTGCATGGCGTTGGGACAGCTAGGAAATGTACTGTCTTACCTGTCAAGGGTGCAGAAGTTCTCACAAGTGTCAGCCAGCTCTGTTAGTAATTAACAATCAGCCATCTGCACTACCATTCACCATCTGTGTGGTCATTTCTTCCAAGAGAAGTTCATCCTGTGGTGAATCACCAGTGGAGTTGCTCTCAGGGAAGTCTAATCCCCCTGCCTGGTTTCTTTATAATGGGAGAGCGTGACAGCACCGAAACCTTGCATGCAAAGGGGATTGACCAATGGAAGTAGAAAGCCAAAACGCATGCAACAGCCAAAGTGCAGTCTGTGAATCCGTGACGTCAGTTTGTGTATATATATACTGACTGACATTTAGAACAGTTTGGAAGATACAGTGATGAAGGAAATGGACAGTGTTGTCAGCGGATTCAGAGCAGAGGGAGAAGACAGCTAAGAGTTTGACACCAGTGCTGGTGGTAACCAAAGTCTGACATACTTACTTAAGCTTCTTGTCGGTTAAAATTGTCCTGACTGCTGTGAAAAGCCTCTTACACCAATGACAGCAGAGCCATGGTTGTTATTTTGATCAACAGAATACAGGTATCTGTAGATTTCTACCTGTTGTTTATTTCAAAGTGAGGTGACTGCAGACAGAAAGTGACACAAACTTGTAAGAAAAATTGCTGCTGAATGAAAAAAGACACAAACTGATTACAAGATAAACATGATGGTCTTTGTCAGGCAAGATAAACAGTGTTCAAAGAAATGAAAACAAAGACTGAACAGTCACTTACCTCCTCAATTGGGTGCAAATTTTGAGGAGATAAGTGATTGTTCGTTCTTTGTTTTCAATGTCTTGAATGTTGTTTATTTGGCCTGAAGAAGACCAAAGAGGTTGAAATGTGTCGTGTTTGTCTTGCAATTTCTTTCTTTCATTCAGCAAAATAGTAATTTTTTCTTTTAAGTTAGCAGTTCTTTAGTTATCCCCCCTCTCCTCGGTCTCCTATTTTCCTTATGTGAATTGGGAGAAAGCATGTTTTGCATGGATTTCAATCACCAACCTTTGGTTAACCCCCACGCCACCCTGTGGAGTACATTAAAGCCACTTATCCTCTCCCTCCCTCCCTCTCTCTCTCTCTCTCTCTCTCTCTCTCTCTCATCCCCCCTCCATCCCTCTCTCCTGTCCACTCTCTCTCCTTCCCTCCTCCTCATTTCTCTCTCCTGTCTCTTTTTCTCTCTCTCTCCTCCTCTCTCTCTCTCTCTCTCTCTCTCTCTCTCTCTCTCTCTCTCTCTCTCTCTCTCTCTCTCTCTCTCTCTCTCTTCGTCTCCTCTCTCTCACACACACAGACACACATGTGCATGTGCATGTGCACACACACACACACACACACACACACACACACACACACACACACACACACACACACACACATGCTTGACTGCATGGACTTACTTGCTCATAGTCATGATGCGATGATGTGTATGATGACATCAGCTAAAGGTTCATGTGATCTGGAATTCATATCCTCACTCTGACTTGTACAGTTGTAAGTATGTACACCATAGATTTCTCCCTTCCCCCTAAGGCATGGTGATTTTCGGGGTTTGTGTTCATGACTGTTCAAGCTTCTTCATGATTTGTTATGTAGTATCTGAGAGGGCCGCTGAATGCTTTTTTTTTTTTTTTTTTTTTGTCCATGCTGAGTACCACATGACAATGAAAGTCAGTTGTTTCTCCTTTAACAGAAACAATTTCAGAATGTCATCAGTGATAAATTTGGAAACATGATCGCTTCATCATGATTAAAAAAAAAATTAACGATATAAACATCAAATAAATAAATAAAGAAATTAAGTCAAACACTTGGGGATTAACCGTTAAGAAATTCATGCTGATTTGCAAACAGTGTATGGAATTATTATGAGTGTTTATGACTGTATAGTCTGGAGATGAACTGTGAGCTTAAAGGCCCCTGCACTGGCCGTGAGGATCCAAGAATTAAACCATCCAGGCAAATGTGACATCAAAATTCCTTTTGTACATTAATGTGTGCAACGGTCTTTCAAATAAAAAGTTGACAAGGATGCTCACACACCGAGGCACAGGTCAAGGGGGATGGGAATCCATGGATTCCTCATCTAACTGTCCCATTCAAAAATTTATGTCTAATTTGAAAGTATCCTCACGGTGCCTTTCTGAGAAAAACAAGGCGGAAAAAAATCACTATGGAAACATGCCATCAGAGGGTGCACCAATTAACTGTGAGACCAAAGCTCACTCTTCCATCTCCACTCAGCGGTACGAATCATGTATTCAAAGCTGCCAACCATCCCACTTTCAGCAGAATTCATTATGCTCAAATACATGTCATTCCGCTATCCCACATGACGTCAGCAAATTCTGCTTGCAAAAAATAAGAAAAAAAGTTTATTTCCAGGGTTTGCTCAGCAACTCTTGGGGGAATGTGCTTTATTTGGTCATCAACCCCACCCTCCCTCCCTGCTGCACGCAGAATTTTGATTTGCCATTGTAGACATCTGAAAACAAAACTGCCTGCACACCTCCAGATCCTTCCCACATCCCGTTTCTTCCAGTTTTCTCCTCCTGACTTGCTTAACAAAGTGATCTGCCTCCAGCGCGTACAGGTATTCAGGAAGTCTGACATCGGGCATTTCATGAACCGTTGAAGAGTCAGGCAGGCTGTCTTTGTCTGATGACAGTTCATGACCTAAGCAAGCTACGTAGTTGAAGTAATCTATTTCTTTTAGACGTCGGCCACCACTGGCACTGGGCTTGAAAAAGCTAAAGCCATGCATTTTTGTATTTTATATAAGCACTGGTGTTTAATCGCTGGCTCTTGTAAGATACAGTCATAAAGGGCATTCACATTGTTGAAATAATGTTTGAACTGATCACATGTCATCAAGATTTTCAAGCCTTAATTGCATTTTTTCTTAAAATCATCATCAACAGGCAAACTTTTTTTTTTTTTTCAAATCTTCTTACCAACATTGCTTTCACCCTACTGAGTAAGAAACTATGAACTTACATTTCAGTAATGAGCACACTCTGAAACAAAATGAGTTGATACTGATACTTGTTTTCTATGGGTATTGCGTAATTTTTTAAAAAACTGGACATCTGCAGTACCTTCAATGACACGTGTCACTGAGAAGATGGTTCTGAGTTGAGAGCCATCTTGGTCTCACCCACTATCTTTACAGTTAATGGCATGGCTGACTGGGTCTGTTATCGTGACCCTGATTCAGTTCTAAGATCTCTAACTTTGTAGTAGATGACATAAGGGAGAAAGATTGTTATATCCCCACCTTTTACATTTGACTGACCATGTGTCAGGATTAGCCAAAAGAAAATTCTTGTTGGGCTCATTTGGTGATTTCACTGGGTCCTAAAAGACAGTCAATATAAGAAGCTGTCATTTGAATTAAAAAAGATAAAATTTATATAAGTGTCCACTTTCTATTATTGTTTAGACATGGTAAAGAGTGTAAACTAAGTGATCAATCTCTGTCATAAAACAAGCAAAAACAAAATTGGGTAGTAATTCACATACATGATACTTGTTACATCTTGTAAGTATCCCACAAGTCTTTCTGTTTCCATTTGCCAATGGCAAGGAAAAGAGTTTGGTCGGTCATCATCGAACTGCACGTTTGGTCACCGATGCAAGTTGTTTACTCTCAATGCAAAAGGCTTGTTTTCCCTTTGAAGAACATATGCAGAATAAAAGCGTTCCTTTGTTTCTTCTCTCCACACAGTGTTCTGTGGGCAAATGATATTGCCACTAGCTAGTCACCAGAAAGTGAGTGACATCTGTCCAAAGTCTTCTAAGTTGTGTAGTCCAAAGCTGATTCAGGAAATGTTGATTTTTTTTTGTTGTTCTGTTGTAATAGAATGTTTGTCTTTAACAATGTGGAATATTATTTTTAGCTTAACAACTGTAATAGAATGTTTGCCTTTGACAATGTTGAATATTCTTTTAGCTTAACAACATGGAATGCCTTTCTTTAACAACATGGAAAATCATATCATGATGCTGTCAGGGGAGAAAAGAAAACATTGATAATGTTTAGTCAATTATTTGTATAATCCTTTGTTGAATTTTTCATTTAATTCTTTTACTGGTCATTTCATGACCATCTATTCATACCATTTTCTTCACTCTTCATCCATTTGAAATCAAGAGAATTAGCAAAAGATTTCCCTTTGAAATTAACGAATGGAGAAAGACTTTTTTTTTTTTTTTTAATCAAAGTATGTAAGTATTTTGAAGAAAAATAGACTTCAAGTCTCTCAGGAGTGATGTATACACATTTGAAAAAAAAAAAAAAAAAAAAGGACCACCTGTAAGTCCAATTTTATTGAAGAAAAAAAAAAGAAAAAAAAAAAACTGACAGAAATCAAATTATCTGTACATAACAGTAAAGAGGTAGATTTTGACAGAACCACCAATATGAAAGCACCTTTCTCCCACCCCATGATGGTATATGACACCATTACAGGGTGCAGTGTTATAGGTACAATCACCATTTTGCCTGTGCTTCCATAAGAGAAATTCTCTCTCTCTCTCTCTCTCTCTCTCTCTCTCTCTCTCTCTCTCTCTCTCGCTTGCTCGCTTGCTCTCTCTCATGGTTTCATTGTTCACTCTCTCTTTCTGTTTTCGTCTGTCTGTCCAGCTCTGTCTCTGTCCACTCTCTGTCTGTCTCTCTGTCAGTCACTCTCTCTCTCTCTCTCTCTCTCTCTCTCTCTCTCTCTCTCTCTCTCTCTCTCTCTCTCGCTTGCTCGCTTGCTCTCTCTCATGATTTCATTGTTCACTCTCAGTCTGTCTCTCTTTCTGTTTTCGTCTGTCTGTCCAGCTCTGTCTCTGTCCACTCTCTGTCTGTCTCTGTCTGTCAGTCACTCTCTCTCTCTCTCTCTCTCTCTCTCTCTCTCTCTCCTCTCCCCCCCTCCTCTCTCCACCTCCCCCCCCTCCTCTCCCCCTCCTCCCCCCCCACTTCCATCCCTCCTTTTTCCCTACCCCCTCCCCCATCTCCCCCCCTCTCCCTCTCTCTCTCTCCCTCCCCCTCTCCTCTCCCTTCTCTCTCTCCCCCTCCCCTCTCCTCTCTCTCTCTCTCCTCTCTCTCTCCTCCCCCTCTCTGTCCCTCCCCTCCCTCCTCCCTCCCTCCCTTTCTCTCTCTAAGGTAAGGTAATGTTTCTGTCTAAATCTGTGCTAAAGAATGATTATAATCATGGAGGAATTGTTTTTGTCTTTTACATGTTTTTCTCAACAAATTGTGTGTGTGTGTGTGTGTGTGTGTGTGTGTGTGTGTGTGTGTGTGTGTGTGTGTGTGTGAATATCATGTAAGATTCTTCGAACTGGTTTTGATAACAGACAATTATTCACAGGTTTTTTTACCTCATCATATTACAGGGTTGCCTTTTGTGGGTGTGTGGGATTATGTTATTGATGTATCATTTGTCTTCCCCACACTTGATGACTAACAGGTAAAACCGGCAGGAAAACCAACCACTGGTGTAGCCACATTCCCTATCAACTCCACTCCATTGGTGGCATGATACACTCCTGCCATTTTACAACTGGTCATAATAATGGAGAAATTGTCGACTTCACTTTTCACAACAGATTATGTGTTCTCTGTGTGTGTGTTTGTGTGTGTGTGTGGGGGGGGGGGGGGGGGAGGGGAGGGAGGGGGGCAAGATGTAAGTTCCTTGTGACTTGGTGTGGATATCGGACAGAAATGGTTTTTCACCCTTTTCTCATTACAGAATATTTTTTTTCTGTGTGTGTGTGTGTGTGTGTGTGTGTGTGTGTGTGTGTGTGTGTGTGTGTATGCATGCACACCATTCGTCTTCCCCACACTTAATGACTTGTGGGTAAAACTGGCAGGAAATCTGTAAGCCAGTCAGATCACAGGCTCAGCGGCATTCTCCTGCATTTCCACTCCATTTCTGGGTGGCATAATAGACTCCTGCCATTTTATAACTGCGTGTGAATCAATATGTGGCAGTGAGAGTGGATGTGTGCACATTTGCTTGTGTGTATGTGTGTTTCCGTGTCATGTGTCCATACATTTCTTTTTTCTTCACATGTGCAGCAAGGGAATGACACCTACTGATCCAGCATGGGGCTTTTTCCCTCTCAAGTTAATTGCTAAAAGTGGCAGGCACGTACACAGGGCCATGCCTACCTATTACACTTCCTGCCAAGTGTCATTGACTGTAATTGCCCTGTAACTTGAGTTGTATCCCCCTCCCTGTCTCTGTCTCTCCTCTTCCCACGGAACCTTTAGCTGTCAGCGGCATGACTAAATCTCATGCTCAGTTGCTACACACCAGCTATCCAGCCGAATGGGTCCAACCAACTCAGTCTCTTGACATTGGCAGTGACATTGATGCTAAAGACCGTGAAGGTAAGTAAGGTGACAGGTGATCAGGGTAGGGAGTGTAGGCATGTGATGCGGAAACTGTAGAACCAGGGTTTGTGGGTGGGCTCTCCATCTTGATGTGAAGATGCTTGCATGCTGCACAGTGTGGTTCAATAATGAACGCTGCTGTTGTGGAGGCTGCATTCTGTGTGTGTGTATGTGCCAGAGAGACTCTCTCTGTCTCTCTCTCTCTCTCTCTCTCTCTCTCTCTCTCTCTCTCTCTGCTCGCTGCTGTCTCTCTCTCACTTTGCCACTTTCTCCCTCCTCTAGTAGTTTGTGCAGACAGACAAAAGATTCACACATACACCTACACACAGTGACTGGTGTGCACTCTCTCTCTCTCTCTCTCTCTCTCTCTCTCTCTCTCTCTCTCTCTCTCTCTCTCTACTCTCTCTCTCTCTCTCTCTCTGTGTTATCACACTCACATGCACACTCAAATGAGTTTGTGCACACACACACATGCACGCACATGCGTGCGCGCGCACACGCACACACACACACACACACACACACACACACACACACACACACACACACACACACACACACACACACACACACACACACACACACACACACACATTCATTCATTCATTTTGCTGCCAATGGATGAAGAATCATAACCACATTTTCTCACTCCTTGTCACTCTGTGAATGTGTGTCTGTGAGTGTGTATGTGTCTTGTGTATGTGTGTGTGTGTGTGTGTTTTCTCTCCTCTCTCTCCTCTCCTCTCTCTCTCTCTCTCTCTCTCTCTCTCTCTCTCTCTCATCCCTTCCCCCCCCCCCACCTCTCTCTCTTTCTGTTTTCACTGTCTTTCTCTTACCATCCTTGCCTCCACTCTCCCTCCTTCCCTTCTGGCTGTTCCTCTTGGATGCTTCTCAATGCACTTCATTAAGGCTCACAGCGGTCGAGTGCCCAGTGTGAAAAATTGATGACGACATACGAGAGATGGGAGAGCAAACAGCGTATTGTTCTGCCACATGATAAAACATTGATAAAACCTGTCATGCTAGTAATGTCATGGATGTGTAAGATATGCAAATGAATCAGAAATATGGAGAACCTATTTTTAGGAATGCTTAGGGGGTAAACCGGATGTATAAGCTGAAATTCAAGCTGGCATGTTTATTCTTGTGGGTGGTTTGTTTCACCTGTTTAGTCATAGGTCTTGGTCTGATGGTCTGGGTTTTTCTTCATTTGCTGCTTTTTTTTTTTTCCTGAGTGCTCAGCAGACTGTGGTCTATGTACTGTGGCTGAGTCAGAGAACACCTTTGACATTGGGGCCTGACTCTCTCTTACAAATGTTACATTCACTAACTGTCTGAAGAAAAAGGGGTGGCATGAGATGGCCACAGAATGTGGTTGTGTCATGGGATATATTTATTTTCAGAGTGGAGGGGTGTGTTGGGAATAATGACAGACAGTGACCAGATCGGCCATGAACCATGTTGTTGAGCCAAGAGCGTATGTGTTGTGCGTGTGTTCTCTCATTTTACTTATATTACAATATTATGATGTGCACATTTTTCTACTGTTTGCATTTGTGGAAGTTAGCAATATTGATTTTTGTTCTGCTGTCTTGTCTTCTGTGTCTCCCCCCCCCCCCCCCACTCCCACTCCCTTTCCCCGATCCTGTGGCATTACTTCCACATCGCTGCTCATTCTAGCCCCCCCCCCCCCCTCCCCCTCCCCCAAACACAACACATGCAGGTTTGTGTCACTGCAGTCCCAGCACTGGCACTCTAGAGGGAGCAAACAATATAACTTTGTCATGAGGCAACCCACCAGAGGAGACACTGCACAGCTGCCAGGTCACTTCAATGGTGTTCAGTGGTGCCTGTTCTGATCAACATGCACAAGGCACCACACACGCAGCTCCTTTCCGACAACATTGACATTTGAATGCGAGGCAAACACTAGTGTCTGATCAGAAAGGTGCCACCATGCCCATCCAACGGCAGTTTCGGCGAACTTGCTGAAACAAATGAGCTTGACACAAACTCATCATGGATGAGGAAAGGAAATTGAAACTGAGGTCAGCACAAGAGCAGAGTTCAGGGGGTTACAGAATTTGGGAGACTTTTTTTTCAATCCCACAGATAAATGCCCCTTACGGGAGTTGCACCCATACCTCGCGGCCTGCAGAGTCTGCAGTGCTAAGCAGTGCTAGTAAATAGATCTGTAACATAACACATGTGCATTTTCAAGGTCTGATTTCCAAGAGGTATCGTGTATCCAAGTATCACGTTACATTATTGTTCTCTTTCTAAAAAAAAGGAAAAGGAAAGGAAAAAGCTGTTTGCTTGTTGTCAAAAAGTTGCCTGCAGTGTTTGTATATGCCTGTGTTTTCAGAGATCGGTGAAAAAGAAGTTGGCTGCCCACAGACCATGGATCTGAACAGAGCTCGGAAGAGAAACTGGACTCTTCTTGGAAGCAGCACCCAGGAGTTATGAAGTCGGTTCCACTAACCCAGTGATTTGAATTCCCATGTCAGGCTGCTATCACAGTTTAGAAACTGATCCCACGGGCTTTTCCATGGCCATATAAATCTTCACCTCATTCAAGGAAGTGAAACTTCTGTGTCATATGGTGAGTTCATGCTGTTCTTCACTGACAATCAAAGGAAGAGGTGGTAATTGTCCTGGTGCAGGATGTATAGCTATCGTTAGTGTTGGCCTGCACTTGTTTATGTTGTGTGTGATTAGAGGCAGACAAGCATTGCTGGTCCTCTTTCATTGTTCCTTGAAGCTCCGGTGTTTGTATACATGTGCTTGATATGATCATTGGTGATCAGCCTGATTTTGCCAAGGTAAAAATTCTTCTTTTTTTTTTTTTTTGTGTATGGAAGTAAGTAAGCTGGTGGTCAAATCAATCTGTCTGTCATCTCTGTCTGCCGTTCTCATTGTCGAGTATGCTAAATGTGTGTGTGTCTGTGTGTTGTTTGTGTAGTTATGGTATGAAAGTGAATGGGCAACAATAGATATAAACTATGTAGATCTGTTATAGTTGTTAGTGGCAAGGAATGGTGACTTGGAAGTCATGGGTACAGAGTCACATACCTACAGTAAATGTTCATACCTGTCTTTCTTAATATCAGACTTTTGTTTTCTTTATGTTTGTTTTTTGATATTGGCAGCTCCTGAGATTTCCACATCAGCGCCCACAGTCTCTCATATTTGTGCCATATTGTGTATTTTCCGGACACAGATTTTCCATAAGCACACACACACACACACACACACACACACACACACACACACACACACACACACATGCACACACACACACACACACACACACACACACACACACACACACACACACACACACACACAAAACACACACACACACAGAGCTCGCACGCGCATACTTCAACTTTTAGGAACTGTTTCTAATGTTGAACTTAACGTGTGAACAAATATTGATTGAAATAAATCACAGAAAATAATGTTGTTCAAATCAGGTAGCGAAAATGCCTGATAAATCACACAAGGCACTTCAGTGAAAGTGATTACACAGATTAGTCATTTTTTATACATACCCATAAACAAATTTTCTTTTGTTAAATGGAGAACTGAAAGAAAATGACTGGAAACACCATTCAGCAATGTGTAGCATTTACACTCTAAACAAACGATGATGGATGTTTTTTTTGCTCACAGCTTCTCTGTAACTAACATCCTGTATCTGGTATGGGTTATGTCACTTCAGATATACTGGTCGTGTGTGTGTGTACCCATGTAAATCCTTGTGAAGACATTTTAGCTGAATTCTTATTAATGGACTAAATAAAAACCTTCCACCCCCTCCCCCTTCCTTAAGACCAAAGTTTTGCCAAGTTAATACTATGAAGACAATTAAGTTGTTGGCCTGCGCTTGTTCCCCCCCCCCCCCCCCCCCCCCCCCCTCCCCCATCCACCCACTATTAGATTGTTCGTCTTTGTATTGTCTGACTTGACTTTATTCAAGTTTGAAAGGCTGTGCCAGTCTTGAATAAAGTTACTCTGTGTTAGGTTTCCTTATGGGAGCAAAAACTACCCCACTTGTTTACTGTTTAAATAAAAACCATCGCAAGTGTAATGTATGAAACTGAACATGCTAATGGCCCAAATATTACAGCCCTTGGTTTCCACATTGGGAACTCAAGAACAGTATGGACATTGTAACCTTGAAAAGAAGAGGTGAACTTATTTAAAGTACAGACATATCATGGGGAATGTGGTCAGATTTTTTTTTTTTTTTTTTTTAACGAAATCTGATCTGGATGGCATGGCCACTTGGAAGACATGGAGAGGCTGCAGATTCTTTTCTGGTGAATGATTCTTCTGTTTCCTTTTCACCAGCTTTTTGCATCTTCGGGGTCCCCTCTGGACCAGTGCTCAACCTTCAAAAACCACATCTTCAACATCTGCAAAGCAGCCTACCTTGACTATGCGGAATTTGTTCTATAAGCCACCTCTATAAGCCACCTTCTGTCTGCAGAAGCAGCAGCCAAGACTCTCATATGTCCCTTTGTTATTTCCAGAATAGACTATTGTAATTGCCTTCTCGTGGACATCCCAGAATATCTTCTTGATAGGCTGCAGAAAAGCCAAAGCAATGCTGCTGATATCATTTTCTGATGCTCACTGGCTCTTTGTCTCTGACGGAATAGATTATAAACTCTCTACTTTGACTTTTTCTGTCATATCTGATATCGCACCAGACTACCAGAGAGACTGAGAGAGAGAGGGAGAGAAATTTGAAAAAAAATAAAAATAAAGGACAATATCGCACAAAGGGTGACAGATGATTAACATGACAATGTTTTTTTCTTTGCAAACATTCAGAACTCTGCTTACAGGGCATACAAAACTATTAAGGAAAATAATGCGCAATCAAAATAACTAACTTGCTGAAAAATGTATAATAATTATAAAGTGGGGACAATCACTCCACTACATCAGTGCAAATATACAGACAAATAAAAACATAGCTAAACCAAAAGCACAACTAAACCCAGTAACACTTCCAATGTTACATTTCCCCACTCCCCACATGCATATGTAAGCATGCTTAAACGCAGGCGTGCACATAAGCATGCACACACACGCGCACGCGCACACACACACACACACACACACACACACACACACACACACACACACACACACATATGCACATGCACACACATACACACATCATGCACACACACGCCAGTTCAAACATGCATGATATGGGGAGCAACATTAGAAAGAGTACTGGCCCAAATGTGGTCAAATTCTTTTAACTAACAGGCTTTAACTTGAGACTTGAAGGACGAGAGCGATTTAGGGAGGCTGGGAATGACAGGTAGATTGTTCCAGTCTGCTGGAGTTTGGTAAGTAAAAGGTCATTGACCACAGGTCTCAGTCCTGAAGAGAGGAGTTTTTTAAGAGGCTTGCAGCTGAGGATATGCAAAGTTAGTACAGATATGTAAATGTTCAACAGGTGATCAGGTACTTTGTCAGACATGACAGGAAAAGTCAAAGTGGAGAGTTTACAATCAAATCTGTCAGAGAACAGAAGCCAGTGAAGCGAGTGAAGGAGTTGAGATCCATGTTCGAAGTTTGAGCGTCTGAAAATTATCGGAGCATTTCCCTTGAATAGCAGATGTGGTGTAGAGAGTGCGTTCAGGTCCACATTCATTGACTCTCCATGGATGAAACTGAATCTCTCTCTCTCTCTCTCTCTCTCTCTCTCTCTCTCTCTCTCTCTCTCTCTCTCTCTCTCTCTCTGTCTGTCTGTCTGTCTGTCTGTCTCTCTCTCTCTCTCTCTCTCTCTCTCTCTCTCTATATATATATATATATATATATATATATTTTCTCTCTCTCTGTCTCTCTCTCTGTCTGTCTGTCTGTCTGTCTCTCTCTCTCTCTCTCTCTCTCTCTCTCTCTCTCTATGTTTCTCTCTCTCTCTCTCTCTCTCTCTCTCTCTCTCTCTCTCTCTCTTGTGCAAGTTTAAGTGGTTGTCCATGAATGTTTGAGATAGAGGGAGCATATAATCTCTCTCTTGTGAGGATGTGAGTCACTATGAATTATGTCAGTCTGGTGTTATATCGGATATGACAGAAAAAAAAATCAAAGTGGAGAATTTGTAATCATTCTGTCAGAGATAAGGAGCCAGTGAAGAGGGAAGGAGTTGAGATCCATTTAGTGAATCTCCCCTGGATGAAACTGAATCTCTCTCTCTCTCTCTCTCTGTCTCTCTCTCTCTCTCTCTCTCTCTCTCTCTCTCTCTCTCTCTCTCTCTCTCTCTCTCTCTCTCTCTCTCTCTCTCTCTCTCTCTCTCTCTCTCTCTCTCTCTCTCTCATCTCATGTGCATGTGTGTCAGTTTAAGTTTCTTGTCCGTGTATGTTAGAGAGAGAGCATGTAATTTCTCTCTCTCTATCATAAGGATGTGAGTTACTGTAAATCTGTGTGTCCGTGTGTGTGCTTCAGAAAGATAGTAGGCAATTGGTAATACACAGGCGTCAATGTTCAGAATTGAGAGAAAAGAAGTTTGTGGCAAAACTTCCCATGAGCATAAGTATATTGCATGTGAATTTAGAGGAACAGGATACGCAGGAAGATGTGGCTGTCATTCGTGGAACAGCTCTTCGAGCCGGAATCAAATATGTATACATTCCAGTTTTTCTGCCCTAGAGGTCTGTTCAGTTGTCTTTATGCTTGAAAATTTGATTACTTTTTTAGTGTGTGTGTTGCGGTCTAGCAAGAAGTTGATGGAATTTTGGCCACTGGAAAGGGTTCCAGCTGCCCTTTCTGCAGTGCTGTTTGCTTACATGCCTTTAAAAGTATTTTTTATCACATTGCTAAGCATCATATGTATGACCCTCAGAGTACATGAAACAAATTACAGTACCAGGAAGTTAATATGTGGAATCAGTGTTATTGGATGATTAGTTGACGCTCTGTTTTTACTTCTGATGAAGCTGTGACAAAACATTGTAAATAACAACTTATAAACTGTGAGGGGATGAAATGAAATCATGCCAAAAAAAAATAAATAAATAAAAAGTCAGATGTGAAAGTGAAAAACAGCATGTTTAAACGCAAAGCCAGGTAAAGACTTTTCCCCAAAATCAAACTGCCTTATCCCAAGTTTAGAAAAAGTAGAAATAGAAAAAAAAAAAAAAGAAAACCTTGTTCAACCTGTCCAAACTTTGGTTCCAGGGAACAATTATTGGAAGAAACCTTGCCTGTTCATTGAATCTGGAACCAAGAAAATCCCAGTCAGCCGACTTCAATTCTTGAAGCGAAACAGCCAGACTGAAGAGAAGCCTGTTACACGTTAGATTCCTACAGTTGAACAGTCTCAGCTTTGTAAGTGTCGGGAGACTGACCAGGGTGGGTGGAGGCGTAGCTTCACAGAGGATGGAGAAGATGTCCGGGCAGACCTGCAGAACTACACCTCAGAGAAAGGAGAGGACAGTTTCCTGTGTTTACTTTGGAGCCCTCCGATGGTGGTGGTGTTTGGCCATGCTGCCTCGTCTTGCGGCTTACCACCTCAACTGAGTGAGTCAGGAGATGCGACCTGTGTTTTAGTTTTACTTTTTTTGGTTGGTCAATTGGTTGGGGGTTTGGGGTGTTTTTTTTTTTCTTTTACTTTTGGGGGAGCGGGGAGAGGTGTCTGTTTGTTTATTTGATTTTTTTTTTTTTTTTTTTCAGAAAAATTTGCACTTTTTTTCTTATTGTTCATTAATTGTTTTATTGTCTGTCTCATTTGTGTGTGTGTGTGTGTGTGGGGGGGGGGGGGGGGGTCCTTAGCAAACTTTTCTGTCTGTGGACCACTTTTGTTTGAAATTTGAACTCTTGTCTCTTTCTCTCTCTCTCTCTCTCTCTCTCTCTCTCTCTCTCTCTCTCTCTCTCTCTCTCTCTCTGTCTGTCTGTCTATCTGTCTGTCTCTCTCTGTCTCTCTGTCTGTCTCTCTTTCCCTCCCTCCTTTTATCCCTCCGGTCTCTCTCTCTCCACTCGTCCTCCCTCCCTTCCTCTCACCCTCACCCTCTCCCTTTCTCCCCCACCTCCTCCCTTCACCAATCCTCTCTCTTTCTATCTCTCTCGCTTTCTTGTTTTCTTTCATTTCTTTTTTTTTTTTTTTTGTAAATTACTCATCAGTTAAATGACTCAAACCCTATAGAAGTTTTGCATCTTGGTCATTGGTGGATGATTGTCAGTAAAAGTATAATTTGAAGACTGAAATTACCAAGTTCTGCGTAAATCACTGAATTTCTTATGGACTTATATAAACAAGTTTCAGTATTGACTTAATTTGACATCATTGGAGACATAATTCTTACCATTGATACACTTTTAAAGATATATTTTGCCAAGTTTCTCAGTTGACATGAATTACCACTTTTCAACATGATATAATTTAATGACATAAACTCCAATATATACAAATCATCCAGTTGCCAGCCACTGTGGAGAAGTGTCTCCTACACCCAGCTTGGAGATCATGTGTTCAATTCTCATCAGAGCCATTTATCTGTGGTCTTTTTCTGCCTCGACTGGCTCCTACCCCAGGGCTGAATTTGCTATGGGCTCAGTTGGGAAGACTTGGACCACACAATCGAATTTCATCCACTTGATGGAGAGTGTTGCTAAAATTTCCTGACCAACATGGCCTGGTTGACACTGGGACACATTTCGAAAGTAAGCAAAGAGTAAGCCTTGTCATGCAGTCTCAGACTAAAACGGAAATCGGTAGCATCATCTTCATCATCCTCATTTCGTAGATTATCTTAAAATAATGTCTCAAATTCTGTGGCCCTTCTTACCATGCACTTACGATGACCTCAGTTTCAGTTACCACTCCATATTTATATTTACGCCTTTGATTTGAATCTGTTGGGTCTTCAGTATCAGCAGATATATATATGAAGACTGTCACGGAAGGAAGTGGTAGCCCTCTCTGGGAGGAAGACCTCACACAATCTAGTTGCGCAGCTAAGCAAGTATTGTCATCAGTAGAGTTCTTAGTAAGCAGTGTCTCTTAAGATGGGTTGCCTCATGATGACTTGACATTGACTGCTCCCTGTGGATTGCCGTGCCAGGGCTGTAGTGAAACGGGGCCAGACAGTGAGTGTGGATGGGAGCCGGAATAAGTTGCATAGATACGATGCTATTGAGGTGGCACAGAAGATAAGATGGCAAAAAAAGAGTTTTTTTCTAATTGTCCACACATGATTTGGAGACATGCAGTAAAAGCTTGACACCAAATGGAGAGATAACTTTTCAAATTTGAGTATTGACAAAATTTTGGAGTCATTAATTAGTGACTTTCACATTTGGAGATCTACATGATATATTAACAACTGTTGCTGTTCAGATGTTTTAATGGCCTCCTTTGAAAATCTAAATTAGTTTGACAATTGTGAGACAAATAGTTCTCAGTGTCAGTGTTGAGTAATTTGGACACATGAATTGCCATAAATTGTTCATTACTTCATATTGACAGGATATGGAGACGTAAATTACCATGTCTCATATGATCACATAATTCAGAGATAAAAAATACTTGGTATGGATAGTTTGAAGATCTAAAGTACAGAGTGTCTGTATTGACATAGTATGGAGACATGAATTACCAAGTGTTGTTACTGACATAACATGGAGTCATATATCGCCAAGAGTCAGATTGACATGTTTTGGAAACTAAATTATAGAGTGTCGATTATGACATATTTTGGAGACATGAATGTTGAAGAGTGTCAAAAAAATACATGATTTAGACGCGCTTGAAATACAAATTGCCTATATTTCATAATATTTGAGAAATGAATTACCAAGTGGCAGTACTGCAAAATGTGGAAGACATGAATCAACCAATGTCACTGGTCAATACTGACATTGTGAAGAGAGAAATTATAGTGTCAATATTGATGAGATATGGAGAGACACAGATTATCCAATGACAGTATTGAGAAGAAAAATGATTATTTAAATGACCTAAATTACCGTCTATCCAAATTAAATGGTTTGGGAGGAATTGCAGAGTGCAGAGTGTCCACATTCACATTGTTTGGAGACCTAAAACTAACTGAGTATTAGCCTTCACGTGATTTTGTTGGCCTAAATTACAAAGCATCAATATTGATGAGATATGAGGACCTAGATTGCTGAGTGTCAATATTGACATGATAGTAAGGCCTTAGTTACTGAGTGTCAGAAATGACGTGAAATGGAGACACAGATTGCAAAGTGTCATTTGTTCACTAACTCACATGTATAATCTGGAGGAGTAAATTACCCATTGTCAGTACTGATAGTTTGGAGACCTAAATCATTGAGTGTCACTGTCAGTATTGACGTAACATGAAGACATGAATTTCCAAATGTCGCTATCGACATGATGGGGTACAAGTAGTACGGAATGTCAGTATTGACTTAATGGAAAGGCATGAATTGGTAAATATTGACATGATGTTGGAGTTATGTATTACTTGCTGATTATATTGAAAAATTAAGATCTGAATTGTCAAGGACATACATATTACATACTGTCCGAAGATCAATACTGACATGGTTTTGACATCAAACCTAAATTACCAAACATCAACACTAAATGGCTACACGATTTCAGGACCTGACTTATCGATTGTCAGTCTATTGAGATGATTTAAAGACCAAAATTAAAGTGATATTATTTGAAGACCTAACTTACCAAGTTTCAGTAATTAGACAGATTTAAAAGACTTAGATTACCAATATCAGTAGTGACATAATTTGAAGACCTAACTTCCAAGTGTCGATACTGAGATGATTTAGAGACCAAAATTATGAACTGAATAGTGACTTGATTTAATGACCTTCCAAGTGTCAGTGTTAAGAAGAAAAGAAATTGCAGAGTGAATAATGACATTAATGGAAGACCTAACCTAGCAAGTATTAATACTGAGATGATTTACAGACCAAAACTACGGACTTTGAGTAATGACATGAATTGAAAAACCTAACTTACCAAGAGTCAATACTGAGATGATTTATATATATAACTTGTGGAATGTCAATACTGACATGATATGAAGACCAAAGTTTACGAGTGTAGATAGGGAGATTATTCAGAGTACCAGCTCACCAACTGTGTGACCTATTGCCTGCAGTGTTCCTGAACTCCCTGGCCCACTGTGGCCATGGGGACTCCAGGCCTCCCTGGCACAAAGTGGACCACTTTTCCCTCTACAAGGTCAAGGACGACCTGAGCCAGAAACAAGGACAACCACCTTCCTGAAGAACTGCCACATGGTGTTCCGCTCGACACGGATCGATGGACGTCTCTGCCTCTTTCAACGCAGGCTGGAGTTCAAGAACAACAACGTGGAGCTGCATCTGTATGATGGGCGCTTGGGAGAGGAGGGCAGCAGCAAACCAGACATGGTGACTTGGGGGCGTTGTTCTTGACCTATCTAATCCTTTATTCATTTTTTTTTTAGCTTTAATTTTTTTTTTTTTTGGGGGGGAGGGGTAGGAGGGAGGGTTCTTTGCTACAGAGGGAAAAAAAATTACCTACCCCACCCAACCCAGAAAAAAAATAAAAAATTGACTTGGTGAATGGATATTTAGGAACAGGATGAAAAATTGTTCAGATGGATCTTGTAAAGGAAGTTCAGTTTGTGTTGAAGAGTATTTGGTGATGAATTAAATGCAGATAATGAGTAGTGTGCATGGGAAAGTATTGAGTTTGGATCAAGGAATGTTGATTACATCCCCCGCCGCCTCTCCCATCTTCCCACCTCCACACCTTTTCACCCCCAGCTCTCCCCTTGTGCATCCATCTACCACCTGCTAGGTGCTTGTAGTATGGGGGTGTTTGGGATCGATGGTGACTAAATGTTAAACAATTGTTAGCAGTGTAACTTGGTAAGTGTGCAAGTTTGTGTGCGTTGTATAATTTAGATGTATGTTCATCCCTGTGTATGTGTGTTTTAGAATGTGAGTGTGTGTGTGTGTGTGTGTGAGAGAGAGAGAGAGATTGAGTGCAGGCTGTTGCGTCTCTAACCTTTCTGGTGTTTGAAAAATGTGGGTGTTTAATGCTCATGTTTAGTTTAGATCAAGCACTTGTGCAATATTCTGCATTGAAAGTATATGTGTTGACAACACAGGTTGTGAACTTCGACAATGATCTGCCGGATGTGGAATGGTGCTCCACTGGACGTTTCCTCACCATCCAGATAGTGGCCCGGATCCCAGATGCCTCTGTTAATGACGTGGTCATCGACCTGCTCATCTATCACATGAGCAGTCTTCACAGGAAAGGGTGACCCATCAACTTGGAATTGATTGGATATGCCCTTGAACAATACGATAATGATTATGATGATGATGGGTCTCATCATACACTTCACCTCCCGAATATTTGTCAGTTTGGGGTCTGGGAGGTTGTGGAATATTTGTCAGTTTGGGGTCTGGGAGGTTGTGGAATATTTGTCAGTTTGGGGTCTGGGAGGTTGTGGACTGGATTCCAATTAGAGACATTTATTAGTGCGATTGTTCAGCCCCTGATTGGCAGCCACCCAGGGCTGAGTGTGCTCAGGGCTCACAAGGAAAGACTGGGACCATTCAGTTGAGCTTTTTTTCCTCGTAATGGATGTCTATTTGAGAGTATTGCTCAGATTTTCCTTTCCACACTGTAGGTGTCAGTGTCTCTGAGGTCTGTTGCGGCTGGGATGTATTATGAAAGGAGATGTCATGTACAGCCATGTCATGTACTCTGACCAACATGAAACTTAACAGCATCATCGCCACTCTGACCAACATGAAACTTAACAGCATCATCACCATCATGCTCATCCTGCTCGATTAGTAAAAACGAAAGCATCAGATGTTCTGATCCTTTATGCACTGCTCTGGTTTTGAGACTCTGTGTAGAGATCACCAGTACCGGCTAGTTGTTTGGTATTAATTTTGGGGGGCAAACATGGTGGGCCCCTCCCGAACCAAAGCATGTAGGCATGTGCTGTCATGCATGCACGCGCATACACACACGCATACATGCATGCACGCACACACACACACACACACACACACACACACACACACACACACACACACACACACACCACAGAAGCCCTGATCCAAATGAAATACATGTGTTGTTGGAGTGCTTCTTGGGTGTTGTTGAAACATTATGACAATGAAATGTTTTTCCTTGCTGGAGACCTAGTTTGATTCCTGTTTAAACAATGCCTGTTATTTACAGCTGAAACACACAGGTGCTTGCAAGTGCTCACCATTTTTTTTTTTTTAATACACACATGGACACACATACATACTCATATATTGAGGGGATTAAAATTGTCTCTTCAAGTTGGCCCAATTTAGAGTTAATCAAATATTGAATAAGCCAGATATTGAGTTGGTCACATTTTGAGTAACACAAATGTTAGGTTATCCAAATTTCAGGTTGGGCAAATGTCCACCTAATTAAATTTCAAGCAAGCAGAATGTTGGTTGAACCAAATGTCTTATGAGCCAAAGGTTGAACTGACTGATCAGGTAAATAATGGTTCATTTAATTTCAGCTCGCCAGATATTGTTTTTGCCAAATTTCAGATTAGTTTAAGCTAGGGAACTTGGGGGTTGACCAAAGTTCAAGTTAACCAGATCTTTGTTTTTTGTTTGAGCTAAATTTTGCATGAGCCCAAAGTTCAGTTTATCAACGGTCAGGTTTGCCAAATGTTGGGTTAACCGAATTTCAGGTTACATAAATGTTGACCTAATTTCAGGTTAGTCAAATGTTGAGTTAACCAAGTTTTCAGGTTACCAAATGGTGGGTTAACCAAATGTCAGGTTAGGTAAATGTTGGGTTAACCAAATTTCAGGTTAGCCTTATTTTCGCTAAAGAAAATACCAGGTCAGCCAAATGCTGAATTAAGCAAATTTAAGATGAGCCAAATGTTGGGAGACAAACTTCAGGTTTTCCAGATATTTAGTGAACCCAGTTTTAGGTTTGCCTAATCAAGTTATCCAAAGTTCAGTTCAACGAAATGTTGGTTTGAAACAAACTTCAGGATAGCCATGTGTTTGGTTAACCCAATGTCAGGTTATCCAAATGTTAAGTTGAGCCGGAGTATCAGTTTAACCAGTTGTGGGGTTATCTGATTCTCAAGTCAGCCAAATTGTGCTGTTGGGGACCAGTCAGTCCATTTATTACAATTGACATGTTACCTTTTCTGTTTTAATGTTAAGAAGAGTTTACTTCACTTCAGACTTAAAGGAGTAGCCATGTCTCATGGACAGTCCCATTGTGACAAATTGTGTTGCAACAGCACGTTTCTGTTATATGGAATGTCTGTACATCATTTTCTTTTTTTTTTCCCGCATGTTTATTTCATGCCAGCTGTTATTTTCATTATCTGACAACTGTGTAGGAAAACTTCAAGCACTGTCCAGATTGGACACTTTCTGTCCGTTCAGCAGTGCATACAGCCTTTTCTCAGTGAAATTTTTGTAGCATGCTTTTGTTTTTCTGCAACTTTTATTTCAAGTTTAGGACGACAAATCAAGTGGAATGCCAGCCATTCTTAGCGTAGCGTAGTTTCGTGTCAGTGAGAAAAGAGGTTGCAATGAAAGCACTGGAAATAAGAAGTTAAGAAAAAAAAAATGTTTCAGGTACAGACAGGCCAGACCAGTGGACAGACCAGCTGTTACTAGTGTTAGTTCAGATGGTGACTTGTCCTCCTGAGGGTTACCTAAGTCCAGTCACTGTATGAGTCAGTGCCAGACTCTCAGCTTGAGCTTTGGGCAAAGTGGGTGTATATATGTGGGAGCAAGGGAGGGGGGGGGGAAAAACGGCAAAAGGGGGAGAGGGGAAGGGTAGTTTGTCTGAAATGGTTGTTCAGCAGCAGTGTGTGTGTTAGCTATGGATTGGATGTTCTGGACTCATAGTCCTCCCCCCCCCCCATTCTTTAAGAACAGCCCCAGCCCCTTCCCTCCCCACCTTCCAGCACCCCCACCTCTTCCTCTTTTTTCTTGTTTAATGATTTTTACCACATCCTTATCCCAGTCATTGACAACTTGTGTAAACATGAGCTCGGTGAAAGGTGCTGAAATCAGGTCTGTGCAATCTTTCAAGACGCGCAAAAAAAGTTCAGAGAAACTAAAGTCCCCTCTCTTTAAAGCCTTAAAACTGTGTATAAAATTAACTGGCTTGGTAAAAGTTTGTAAATTTGATGTTCTTCCCAGAAGGAAAGAAAAAACAATGGGATAGATTTTGTGGTGGTTGTTAGTGAATAGTGAATTAAGTTTCTAGCACGGATCCAGACACTGATTACTGAAACTTTCAAGTTGTATAGAGATACAAGGGAAAACCAGACCCCGCCAGGTATGATGTATTGATGCGCGAGTTTTGCTTTTCTTGAACGAACCAGATAGGCCCTACTCTTTAATTAAGGTAAGGTTATACACAGTATTTGAATTTAGTGTAACTTAAAAACTGTCTTCAATATTTATGGAGTTTGGAATATAATCTGACCGGGTATGTAAATTAAGGGGAGGGGGGTTGTTGTTGTTTGTTTCTTTTTTTTAGTTAGTTTGTTTTTTTTTTTAAATACCTTGAACCCTGTGAACAGATCCTAAAATATGATCTTGCCATTTGTTGACAGCATACATGGACACGAGCCCGTCATGCGGGTAGTAAGTTAAAACTGGACCACAGTCGGGTGAACGTGAGCAACAAGGACACCAGCATGGCTGTCAGCGACATCCACGGGAAGTGCTCTCTCTGTGTTTGAGTACCAGGGGCAGGAGAACCGCTCCATCTGCATGGTCTTCGAACCCTACGCGCCCTGCACCTTCAACTACACCCTGCAAGTCTTCGAGTTCATGGCCGTGGAAGGGAGTCCGCGTAAAAGTAAAGTCCTGAGTCATGTGAGTTGGTTGCTTGGGGTCGGTATGATGAGGATGGAAGAGCAGGAAGGAAGCAGGAGAAGGAAATAGGAGAAAAGGGTGGTGTGGGGGAGAAAGTGTTTGTTGGGGGGGGAGGGGGTTGTCAGGGTGATGCTGTCCACCTCTTGACAGAATTTCAGACAAAATCAGATTAGAGACATGTTTTGGGTATTCGTGGGTTTATACAATGAAATGCAGATTTTGTTGATTTTGTTTTGCTTTGGGTGTGTGCGTTTTGCTACTGTTTAAGGCTGCTAAGATCTAGAGAAATGTAAGTAGCCTGAATGTTTTCATCATGATCATGTGAAGTAATTTTTTTTTTTTTTTTCAACTTTTCAGAGAGGCCAACACACTACGATATTTCCTGGTACCCATGAGAAGCTCGATCTGCGTTGCTGTAAAGTTGAAAGGCCATTGTTAAATCCTGCATACTCGTTTGTGTGTTAAGATACGACAAACATCAAGATATTAATACCGAGTCATGATCTTTTAAAAAAAAAAAAGAAGGAAAGTAATTTACTACAAAGATAGTTTTGTGGCAGGCTTGAATAGTCACATAACTAAAGAGGATCTAGGTTGATAGGGTTACATTGAAAGTTTCACTCCAGAGGATTGTCAAACATTATGTTTAGCTTGAATACTTTTTTATCCTATTGTTGGTGTGTGCGCACATGACACATGAGGGATTGATTGTCAGGCTTGGAGCTTGGTTGTGGGGGGGAATAGGATGATGGTGATGGAACGATCTCTCACTTTTCTTTATGCATTCTGCAAATATGCCTATATGTAGTGTATGCTCTCATCCAGTTTCAGTATAGCTGTACTACACTAACAAAGATGCTAGTCATCCTCCAGGGAGTGATCTCCCTTTATGGGCATGACGCTAAGCACATCAAGAGCTTGCTTCAGTTTTTGAAGCTCGCTCTCTTTGGTTGGATAGTCATTGGTCTACACTGAGCTGTCTTCAAATTGTCGTGTGCCTTAGGGCTTTGCTTGACTGTCATTCTTTCTCATAAGAGAGAGGAGGTGGACAAGACCCTGTTTGTCTGAGCCATGCCAAAAGAAAACAAAATGGAAAAAGTTTTTGATGACTGTCGGTTTGACCCTGACGTTGACGTGCAATGACTGCTCATTTGCTATACCTGTGACTGCCTGTAATGAATGTTTCTGCCCACTGTGGGGCAACACAAGCCAGGTGGTTTTTCTGCCAATGTGTCAGTTTGTTGTGGTTAGAAATCGTGTCTGTGGGATGTGTGTGTGTGTGTGTGTGTGTGTGAGTTTGTGTTTTGACCTGTGTAACAACTTCTTTTTTTTTTTCTTGTTTTTTTCTCTTTTGATGACTTTCTTGATGTGATTTTTGTTGGGTGTATTCAGGAAGGAGGCTGTGACAGACCGTTGCCAAAAGAAGTGGTGTTCCAACAGCACAAAAATCACCTTGGCACTTCATCGTGTTTCGGTAAAAAACCTGAGGGCATTTTGTTCCATGCTCTGATCTTGGACCACCAAGGAGGTGGGTACATTAGTGGTGAAATGGTTATCGCTTCATACTGTGAGAATGCGTATTGATTCATCCAGCTGTGAGAGAATGTTGCAAGTTCAGATGCATGGGGGAAAAAATCGATCAGAGAACATAATTGGAAAGCGTTATATTCTGGCCTTTACAAACAATATTAGCTCCAGAGTGAGCATCCGTTTTGCACCGAATATGAGAAGATAGGTGGTTTCTCATTCTTCATTTTCACTGTCATAAATGTTGTCTGCTTTTGCCTGAAGAATACCCAAGTGGTCGAAATGCATTGTCCTGTAATCTGTCTGTATCTGTGGCTGTAACTAACCCCTTTTCTTTCTAAATCTTACAAACAATGTTTTATCTTTCTGTATTGAAGAGAGAGTGGATTTTTAACCCTGTGACTACCAGATCTCTGGATGCTACTTGTGTAGAAAGTTGAGGTCCTTGCCGATATTGAGGAAATAGTCCGACCCATTTAGTTTTTGTTGTAAAAGTTAAAGGCATGTAGTATCTAAGTGACTTCTTTTGGGTTGTATAAATCAGTACGATTCAAACCCACTTGTTTTTTACTTGCATGAACTTTGCTGATTTTAAACAGGTTTGAAAAGTTGTTGATTATGCACCACTGTTGAATGCAATGCCTATTCTTGGCCGAGTCGGATGAAGATAAGTGATTGCTCATTCATTTTCGTTGTCGTGAGTGTTGTGTTTCTTACCTGAAGAAGACTAAGAGGTCGAAACTTGTTACGTTTTGTCTTGTGATTTGTGTGTAAAATTTTTTTTTTTTTTTTTTTTTTATACGGTGCGTTATCAGTAACTTTTCAAATTTGTTGAGATTTCCACCTGCAGTCACCACACTTTGCAACTAGATCTAGCTTGACTGATTTTGTTTGCTGATTGTTCACCATTAACATTAACATCATGCGATTGTTCACCATTTAACATTAACATCATGCGATTGTTCACCATTTAACATTAACATCATGCGATTGTTCACCGTTTAACATTAAAATCGTGCCATTGTTCACCGTTTAACATTAAAATCATGCGATTGTTCACCATTTAACATTAACATCATGCGATTGTTCACCATTTAACATTAACATCATGCGATTGTTCACCGTTTAACATTAAAAACGTGCCATTGTTCACCGTTTAACATTAAAATCATGCGATTGTTCACCATTTAACATTAAAGTCGTGTGATTGTTCACCATTTCACATTAAAATCACACGATTGTTCACCATTTAACATTAAAATCATGCTATTGTTCACCGTTTAACATTAAAATCATGCCATTGTTCACCGTTTAACATTAAAATCATGCCATTGTTCACCATTTAACATTAAAATCATGCCATTGTTCATCATTTAACATTAAAATCATGCCATTGTTCACCATTTAACATTAAAATCATGCCATTGTTCACCATTTAACATTAAAGTCATGCCATTGTTCACCAGTTAACATTAAAGTCATGCCATTGTTCACCAGTTAACATTAAAGTCATGCCATTGTTCACCATTTAACATTAAAATGATGCGATTGTTCACCATTTAACATTAAAGTTGTGTGATTGTTCACCATTTAACATTAAAATCACACGATTGTTCACCATTTAACATTAAAATCATGTGATTGTTCACCAATTAGCATCTAAGTCATGTGATTGTTCACCATTTAACATTAAAATCATGTTGATAGCTGGACTGGATCATAGTTCACACCTTTCTGTCTGGGGAGTGAGTGACAAATCAGGACAGGCCATTATGTGTATATCCATTGAGTGGACTGCTGCAGCCTAATGTAGTAAGGTAGGTATTTCCATGATGTCAATGTTGTGGTTACTACCACATTAGGTTAGGAAAGCCCACCCGCCGCTTGTAGGTAGCCAACAACTGACTATGGATCATTTCTGTTATTTTCAGATCCCAAAACACACTGCCTTCTCTGTTCACTGATCCCGAGGACTCCCCGGCCAAGGAGCTCTCTCTCACCATTGTGGGGATCACTGTCGGCAGTGTGTGCTTCATCATGGTCATTGTCATTATCGCTGTTCTCCTCTGGAAACGTCGTCGGCACCCCAAGACTTCTCAGCATAAAGACAACAGTGATTCCTCGAACCAGATGCTGCCTGGGAGGGAAAAGTCAGAACGCAACGGTGGCAACATCTACACTGGGAACATCTGAGCGTGCTTTTGTTTGAACCTGAGCCCCTGTACACATGAAACAAGCTGATGACTCTGAACCACTCCATGCAAAAAAAAGAAAGAGGACAAACCGAAGCTACCAGTCTTGGCCATTGTGATAGCTTTTGGCCTTGATGTTTCTTCTGCTTTTAATGTTCCAGTGTCTGACAGTTTGTGGTGGACTGGTCCTGGCTGAGACTGCAATCTGGACTTAAACGGAAGGTTTCCTTCGTCCAAGGTCACTTAAAGATGGACATGTCTGCTTTGTGCTCCACACTCCCCAGAGACTACATTCCCTTTGCTGTTTCGTGGTGGTTGTCGTTTTGTTTTCGTCTAACTTGTGCTGTGACACTCAGCTGCTGTCAGCGTGTCTGAGGTCCTCAGTTCACTGGACCTGCCGTCTTTTCTACAGTGTGTGTGAACTTGGAGACAGAGACTGAAGAATCTCATGCCTGTGGTACAGTCAACCACGTGCAGGGAGTGAATTTAGTGCACCATAACTGGTCTGACACTGTGAAGATGAGCTGACAACTGTAGGTTTGAGGAAGAAACACACTGAATGAATGTCAGCTTGGACTTTGTTGTTTCAGTGTCAAAGAGCTTATAACTGTGTGCAATGTTTTTTGACCATGCCGGAGACATGACTCAAGGCTGTTTAGAATCGGTTGATGGTCAGGCAGAACAGAAGTAAACACTCTAAACACCAAATCTAAACCACAGCTTAATAATTCAGAGGCTTTTAAGATCACCGAAACTGTTGCTCACAAAGTTTCTTGTTAATTTGCGTAACTAAAGAGCAAACAAGTGATTCACAGGTTTGAAAAGTCAGGAAATCCATGATAGGCGAATGACACCCTTGATAGTTTTGCACAGCTTCCTCCCCAAAAAAAGACTGGGTCTGGTCATTTCTTAAAGATTGTTTTGGGGTGGCTTTAGGGCTTGTACTGTACTTAAAGGTCTCAAATGGTTTGGGGGAACCCTTTTCAAGGCTATTGAAGGTTATACTGATGGTTTGTAAAAGGTTGTCCCCCTTGATCAAGATGCTGAAGAAATTGAACCCTGCCAAAAGCAGTATCATTATGATTGTATTCTGCGTTTATTGATGAAAGCGAATAGCCCAGCTCTGAAACAAAGTGAAAGTTGTACAGAAGTGTGTGTTTGTTGAGTGACTTTGTCAGCAGTCTTTAGAACACATGAAGTTTGCACGTATAGTTCAGCAGGGTCTCAAGAGTTGATAAATTTGAAACTCTGTACCTTTTTTTTTTTTTTTCTTTTAGTATAGATCACAAGCTAAAGAGATGTCTTTAAAGGCAGAAAATTGATGTTTTGTGTCTTTCAAAACCACAAGTTTATCATCACATATTGTTCCATCAAAACGCTTTGGAGGGTTTGTGTCTTTCAGTCCACGTGTCTAAGATATGACACTTCCATCAAAACTCATTGCAGTCAATGACCACATTGCTGAACCTCTTTAGCCAGTGTTGATGGTTAGTACAGCACAACCCCCCCCCCCTCCCCCTCCCTGCCCCCCCCCTTCAAATTCTCTTATGCTTCTGTCTTCTTTTCTTTCAGTGGCCAAGCCTTGAATAAGATGAACAAGATGCTGGTCAGGTTTTTACCCTGTCTTGCCTACACATCCTTTTCAGATCTGTCATCAGAATGAAGCATTTCAATCCGCAGAGCTCATTGTCTGAACAGTAGCGAAACCAGAAATATGATGCCAAGCAGCGGAATTGCCAGGAGAGATGTCTTGATGGTACGCAGACTGTTAGTGTCACCATACAGCAGGACCAGTGACGATGAAGATGTTTGGCAGGGGATGGTGAGGTGTAACATGATTCCTGGGACACTGAACAGGGGTCAGAAGACTGTTTGTCACGCGCAGACCTGGTAGTATGGTTAATTTGAGGTGTCGGATTTTAAGAATTAGCATGAATAAGCAAGCTTGTGTATGACTGTGCCTTAACTTGAAAGGGAAATAAAGCGAAGGGCGAATAAATCCGTTAATATCTTTCACAAAATGACGAAAAGATGCGTTAACTGTTTCACTTTTCAGATTAGCTTGACTTATGGCCTTCGTAATTTCAATCGAGAAAACAAGAATACATTTTTCAATCCCACGAGAAGGCAGTTGAACTGCTGACCCTGTGGTGGCCACTGTGAAGCTTTACATCCTGTGAGGATTGCGGCGTGTGTCACGTTCCCTGCCTGCCACCTCCTTGCTCTGCACCCATCGGTGACGGCCGCCGCTTGAAAACAGTCAGAGCCTTCTGATTGGCTGTATCAGTGCCTCCACCATTCCACCATCGTGAGTAGGAGGACTTGAGTTCACGGTCTGAATCCAGGAGCAGTTTGTGCAGCACCTGCTTGTGCCTGTCCTCATTGAAGAGACGCACGGACTGTAAAAAGGATCTCACGGTGCATGGACTACGTTGGAAAAGTCACTGCAAAGTCTCATCACGGAATGTCAAATTATTTGTGTGATTAGTGGAAAGACTGGACTGGCTGGATCATCAAGTTGGGATGGCCTGACAGTCTGCTTGGGTGCAGTTTTCTTCTCTTTTTTTTTTTTTTTTTTCGATGGTAAGGGGCGGCTAAGAGCTTGTCCGATCTTGCATGCAAGGTGTTGAAAATGAAAATAATCAGAAGTAAAGGGTTTTTTGTTTGTTTGTTTGTTTGTTTTTAACCGCACTTTTAATTGCCAGCCACACATCCTGTGCATGTCTTGCCCTCGCGCCTTGCAGTGACTGGTTGTGCACTTGTTTTGACAACACGTTGTGCCCTTAAACCTCACAGGGGACCCGAAAATGAATGGAACAACAGGACAACAGCTGGCCAGACTCGGCCGCTGTCGACAATCAGCTAGTCAGTAGAATGATTTGTGTAATGGTTCTTGATTGGAGTGAGGGTTCTGACGGACATGTAAAAAAAGGACTGTGAATCACAGGAGAGTCAAACACTGCTGTGGCCTGAACTGAGAGAAAGCCTGCCTGCCAAGAACCGTGAATGTTCAATGAAGGAAAAATTTATATATCCATCCATGTTTCTCTTTCGTCAGATGATTGTACTTACTATTCTACTGCTGCTGTTGGTGTGTGTTAAAGCTGTCCTCAGTCCACTTTCTCCACTCTTACTGTCAGAGCGTGGAACTCTTTCCTTTACAGGACAGTGTGTGCAGACTCTGTGCTCAATCCAATTCTTCGTCCAGTGGGAACATCTTCAGTCGGTCGTAACTACATGTGTCTGAAATGAGAGGTGTTTTTCTGCTATGGCTTGATGTTTTTTGGCTACGCTTGTCAAAGATCTTGTGGAATGGTGTAAATTTCTGCATGCTGGCTGTATTAATTTCTTTACTTCAGTGTGTTTGTTGACTTTTAAAGTTTTGAAAAAAAGGGATGGGGGGGGGGGGGGGGGAAGTGGTGGTGCCAGTAGAGCAGTGCAGTAAGTGGACTAGATGAAGTTAGCAGAATTTACACACACACACACACACACACACACACACACACACACACACACACACACACACACATAAGCACACACACACACACACACACACACACACACCGCACACATGCACACACTCAGTGCACACACACAACACACACACATGCTCTTGCACATGCACATACACACACATGCACATATGCACACAAGTATGCGCGCACACATTATGTACACACATATGGTCATACACACACACACACATGCATTAAGAACGTTCAAGGAGAATAATGGTCACAATGTGTGAGCAAAAGAGTAACCCTTGTAAAAATGAATGACTAGATCTGATTGCAATTGGTGAACAGAAACAGAAACAAAACTAACAGAATAGAACTCTGCAGTGTTTTAACCTTGACAAGGGGAAAAGGTGACAACGAGGTGTGTCACCAGACAGAGGGAGGAGGAGCACGAACCACCCAGACAAGGAGGGGAAGAAAATTGTCGGTGAACCAGGGCAGCGTGTAAAGGGTGGAAAAAAGTTGAAACCTGATCAGGATGTATAAATTCATGTTGCTGGATCAAGGACACGGGGACAGAAAACATACCCTGTTCCAACTAGGACATTTATAGCAAACTGAATGACTGCTCGTAAGTCGTGAATCGACCAAGGGACTGCATTCGCCACTAGATCCACTCTTGTGAATTTTTTGTATCTTTTTTTTTTTGTAATGGATTTGATTCCGTTGTGCTGAGGTCCTGGATGTTTTGCATCGGTCCAGACATGGCAGAGAAGAAGTGCTGTGGATTCACTGAAGAGAACTGAACAGACGAGACAGCAGGACCTGTGTAACTGTTAAGTTTTGTAAGTAAAGGTTTGAACGGAAAGAGTGGGCCAGTGACACTGACAGTCATTTGAACAGTACTGGTTGGTCTGCACCACAGTGTGGAGTGGATATTGAACTTAGTCCAAGAGACTACGTCTAGAAAATTGCATGTAATTATTAACCGGGGAAAGAAAGAATACTGCCCATGGAAGACTGGATCTGAGCAGGACATTGTAAATACAAAGTGTTCAGTATAATCACACGAAGAATATGTTGAATCAACCAGGAAATTCAAAACAAGAGTCAAAGAGAATGACATGAAAGGGTTTTTTTTTTTTTTAAGTTGTGTATGTTTTAATAACAAAAGAAGATATAATAATTGGAGGAATGTACAAGACGTGTATTAAGAAAAAGAAAAAAAACTAATTGTGTCATAGTTACCAACCCTCTTCAGTTTTTCAGGAATTTCCGCTTCTTCAAGGTCATTCCTGAAATTGGGTCAAAAGATCCTACTTTTCGAAATGTTAGTTTCTGAAAGACAGTGAGGGTTTGGAGATCATATTAATGCTGTATGAGAGGTTGCTAAAGAAAGGCCACACTGTTCAGCAAATAACCAGCAACCACTTGTAGTGAAAGACAGGTTCCTTTGTGAGGTGTTGCATTTATCGGCTTTGCTGTTGGAAGTCGCAAACTCTGGATGTAGAGCCAGCCTTGCCTCCATGTATGTGTGCCAGCTCAAAACTCCAGAAGACTGGCTGCTGTGTTGTCTACATCCTGGCTTTGAAAGCTACTAATAACACAAACCTGTATCAATGGAAAACACTGAAGTAAAAAACTAAAAATAACGTCAATATAATACCCAGCTGTGTATAATATACATATTATTAATGTATTTGCCATGGGACAATCACTGCCTGTATTTGTCAGTCGGGTTATAATACTGGCTGTACTGTCTGAACTGATGTACTCATTGTTGTAATTTTTGTTTTGTTTTGTTTGTTATTTTTCCAAATGTGTTTTTTTTTTTTCAGACAGGATCAGAATGGTACAACTAAAGCATTTTTTTTCCACTGTACCATTAATGTATTTTGTCAACTTATTTTTTCCATCAGAAGCACGGGGGGGGGGGGGGGGGGGGGGGGGGGGGGGGGGGGGGGGGGGGGAAGGGGAGGAGGGAAATGGTTAATTTAAGTAATATGGGGAAAGGGTTAATTCAAGCAAGTGCTGAGAACATCAGTAGAGAACTGCAGTAGTAGATAATGGGGAATAGGTGTACTGGAGAATATTTGGATTTGGATTGTCTGTCATGGCGCATGTATGTATTCTACATGATTTTTGCATTCATGTCTCCTGTGAGTTGTGTAACTTAGTCTTAAAATATTATGTGTGGGACCAGATGTAAGTACAGGCTGGTAACCTAACTTTAACTTATGCGCATATGTATGCAACTGAAAATGCCTACTTCAGCACACTGGATGTTATATTTTTGTTTGTAGCATAATTGAGACCAACAATAAGGGTTCAGTCACCTCAAGAAGGGTACCCACGAGACCAAACACACAGATGAAGGACACTCCTCACACACTTCGTGCCCACAAGGAGTCACTTGACCCCGCTATTAAAGTCATCACGAATAGGGGGACACTAAGGTTAGTACATTAGTCCTTGGGAAGACTGGGGGTTAGCAATTTCAATCGAGAGGAAAGGAAAAGAAAAGTAAGTTTTGTTCAAAACAGATGTTCATTTAAAGGATATGTCCAATACATGTTTTAACGTGAATGCCCAGATGAGACACATTATTGATATGCTAACATTTTCAGCTGTTTTTAGTACTTGTGCCACTTTCTAAAACAGATGACATCGTGGATGAAGAAATTTTAAGTTACTGTTCTTTCAGTTTCTGAAATTATACATTTGCTTCAAAGAAAAGGAAAGAAAAAAAAGAACTCCCTCCTTGTTTTAAATGTTTGTATCCCGCAAGGGGCTATACCTGGATCTTTAGTTTAGCCAGTTATGTTATTTGGATCAATAGAGTAGCTAGGTATTTTGTTTGGATCATTAGTGTAGCCAGCTGTGTTACTCGGATCTTTTAGTGTGGCTAGTTATGTTTGTTTCCACCAATGTGAGTCTCCACTTGAACCAGACATGTGGCCATCAATCTAGAGCAATGCACCATTTTTGTTTGGTGCTGGTGATGATGATCATCAAGCACCTTTGCCTGTTATCTCTTCCCTCCTCTTCATAACCCATCCCACCCACCCTCTTGTTTTCCTCCCCCCCCCCCCCTTCCCCATCGCTGACCATCCTCAACTTTACTCATACTCCCCCCCCCCCCATCACACCCTGTCCTTCTCCCTGCATTTCCTCTCCCACTCCATACCACACCCTATCCCACTTCCCAAAAGTGCTTGAAATTGAAGTTTTGTTCAGAAGTTTAAGAGTGTGTTTGTGTACGCATGTGTGTGTGTGGCATAAATCATTGCATTCTCTAATAACCTTAGGTTTTCAGCTGTCATGATTATTGGCTTTGTGTTTGTCAGCAATGCTACACAGCATCACATGATATGCAGTATTTGAAATCATAACCTTTTTTTTTCTTGTTTTTCGCCAGGGTTTTACATCAATTAACATGTAAGGGTGTTTATAGGTTTAAGTTAAACATGAGAGAAATGGGGGGAGGGGAGTGGTGAGTATCATACCCCCAACAAAACAATTTCTTAGACGTTTCACACACAAAACATTCAACCATATTTTAATTAAAAGAAAATATGACTTTATCAGAGAGATTTATTTTTTTGTGTTTTGCCTGTGTGTGTCACAGTTTAGGGTTTAGGATTTTATTTCCAACCAGGAAATGGGCTGTGTAAGTCATAGTCTTCATCATGGAACTGGATACTTCAGTGGCAATCAGCTTCGTGAATCTGCTGATAACCAGCACTGAATATATGCACAAAGACGATCAGTGATCAAAAAATGTTTGATGGCAAACAAATGCTGGCTACGAAAACCAAAAAATCAACAAAAGTATTCCCGCCTCATTTTATTTGGTTTTTTTTTTTTCCATTTTCACCTAAGCTGACTGACTTTCATGCAGTCATTCATTTGAGTTTTTGCTCCTGCTGTGCTGAACAAACTGCAAGAACCAATCAGAATTTCATGTCGAACAAATTAGACGACAGGCCTGTGCTTTTTGGCTGATTGATGAATCAAGGTATGGAGATGGAAAATACTCTTGACTTGATTGCATGTGTTCTAGCTAACCCGAGAACATCTGTTTGAGTTCTTTTGACAGAAATCACTGCCTGTAGGATACCCCTTTGTTTAAAAGTCAGTTTGTCTCTTCAGTTTGATCAGTTGTCATTGCACAATAACTTGCTTCATACCCTCTTACTTTTGCCGTGTATGTGATTTTTTATTTCAGTGTGTGATCTACCTCTGTTGTATGTGTAATATGAAACCCTGTTTTGTGATGTTTTATTGTTTTTTTTTTTTTTTTTGCCACCACAGTTGCTGTAGATGTACCATTTCTTTTGATGTGTAGGTCTGTTCTTCCTCATGTCCCCCTCTCTCTTTCTTTACTGTCCTCTGCTTAGGGGCTTTTTTTTTTTATTACATCTTCATCTTCATCCATCGAGTGTCCACAATCATCAGGTTGATTATTCAGACACTTTTGGGAGGTTGACGCAAAAAACAAAAGACCTATTTACTGCAGGAGGCTGCTAGCTCTTGACCTGAATAGGTCAAGAGTCGCTGATCTCACGGCAGTCTCCGTCAAGTTGTTGTTCCACTCCAGGATGGTACGTGGCAGGAACAAGTTTAGTTTATAGTCTCATAAACACTGGAGACTTACATTATTTGGTTAAAGTGTTGGGTACGCACCTTTTTTTTTTTTTTTTTTTTTTTTTTTTTTTTTTTTTTTATATCTGAATATCTTTCATTGATCTTTTTTTTTTTTCAAAACTGGAATTGAGAAAATAAGCAGAGAGCTGGCTCGTACTCTCAGTGTAGTCTTGTCTTACCAGCCTTAAGGATGTCAGAAGTTAAGTTAACATAGTTTTATGAAATGATATATTGTGCCTTGTTTTTCCCCTAAGTATGGTGTAATGGGATTTTTACCTTTGGTGTAGACCTGCCTGAAAAAGCCATGCATGGGCTGCTGTGCTTTAATAAGGAATTAGGAAAGCGTTTAAAAAACAGCAGTATTTATATTTCATCTTTCCCGGCCCCTTCACCTGCCCAGCCACCTACTCCCCCCCCACCTCATTCCCTTTTTCTTTGCCTCCCACCTCCAAATCCTCGCTTTTCCACCCTCCTGCATTCCAGCTATTTCCCTCTGTTCTTTTCCCTGTGTTCAAAGCTCTTCCAGCCTGGTGCTTGTGTATTGATCTTCATTCCGTCTTACCTGTGTTTGTTTGTTTACTTTGATGTCGTATTGTTATTGTTTTTTGTTTTTGTTTTGTTCCTCGTTTCAGCTTTTTTGATGGTTTTCAGGGCAGATTGTGAAGTATGGTTTTGCTGTGTCATAGGTTTTTAAAGTTCAGCCCTGAAACTGTAGTGCCTTTCTGAGGTAAAGAATGCAGTGGATGCCACTTGACTGTATACCTGCACTGTGAATCTTCTGACACGTCTGTCTGTATCAAGTTCAGAGATTTTTTTTTTTTACCTCATTTATTTCGGTGTAGGATTGGCTAGCTCAAATCAGTCCCCAGACTGGCCACAGAGTATCCCATTTTTAATATCTAGTGTGCACAGAGTATCTCTCATTTTTAATATCTAATGTGCACAAAGTGTCCCATTTTTCATATCTAGTGTGCACTGAGTATCCCATTTTTAATTTCTAGTGTGCAAAAAGTATTCCATTCTTCATATCTGGTGTGCATGTACCTCACTTAACAACAGGAGCCCCACTTACAACAGGAGTAAATAGTCCACAGGGTGTAAAGGTGACATATGGTAACTTGTCAAGAGTTTCACAGTCAAGACAGATGTGAGAGAAAGTTTTTTGATTGTATTGAGATTCAGGGGTCTCACACTCTTATCATATCCCTGTATTTTGACATTAAGTCAACACCAACTTCTTTGCACAAATCTTAATTTTCAACACTAACTTCATTGCACACTTCTTAATTTTCAGCATCAACTTCATTGCACACTTCTTAATTTTCAACACTAACTTCATTGCACACTTCTTAATTTTCAACGTCAACTTCATTGCACACAACTTTCAACATCAACTTCATTGCACACTTCTTAATTTTCAACACCAGCTTCAATGCACACTTCTTAATTTTCAACACCAGCTTCAATGCACACTTCTTAATTTTCAACACCAGCTTCACTGCACACTTCTTAATTTTCAACACCAGCTTCATTGCACGCAATTTTCAACACCAGCTTCATTGCACGCAATTTTCAACACCAGCTTCACTGCACACTTCTTAATTTTCAACACCAGCTTCATGCTTAAGACCAAGTTTCATTTCCTGGAGCAAGCTGCACCAGGACACATGGGACTGAGGAATCGCATGGCGCTTTGAAACATGCTGGAGAAACACTGGGAACGTCTGAGCTGTTGATCTCTGTGACCTTGCTAATCAGGGTCAACAGGGCTGTAAGTGTCCAATCTCTCTGGAATGTAACTAACAACAAAAGCATGTGGTAGCTCAAAGCCATTTAGTTCATGAAAAGTCTATGGGCTTAGAAGTGTGAAGAGTGCGTGGGACCGTCACCCGCCATTTGCGTCACAATTTCGAAATTTGTCTGTTGATTATTTCGGGTGAGAGAGTATGTTTGGCAATGTTGTGTTTTTCATTTGTTTTGTTTCAAAACGTCTAGAATTTGTTTGAAGCTCTTTGATTCTGTTTGCAGACTCATCAGTTTCGTCTGTAGTCAGGGAGACCACTCGTTTTCATTTTGAGATACATTGAAAACAAAGTTTTTATGGAAGGATAATTTTTTTGTTTAAACTTTGATTTGAGTTTAACAGATTTATTGATTTGTAAATAAAAAGATGTCAGTTTGAATTCTTGGTTGGCTAATTTTTGTTTGTTTACTCTTTGATTTGGTAATATACCACAGATGCATTGATTTGTAGATGAAAAGTTAGACAGCTTAAATGCTTGGTTCCCTTTCGTTTGTTGTGTTTGACTAGGAGTGCGGTTGGCAACTGTTAGCCCTACTATTTATAACTCAGCCTCATGCTATAAGAATTTTGAGCAAATTTGGAAGGAGGTGGGGGCTGATTGTACAATACCCCCAGTCTTCTCTTTTCGCATTATGAAAGAAACTGGAGGGGAATTTGTCAGAATGCTCCCCATTATGGAACTTCATACTCAGCTATCCATTTGGCATTTACAATCATGTGTAATTTCACCCCCCCACCCCCACCTCCTCCCCCCAGCCTCCACCCACCCACCCCCTGTCACTGATCTCCAAAGATTCCAAGCCATACATCTGTGAAACTTGAATGTTAGATCAGTGCTTTTTTTTTTTTTTAATTGGGGGTAGGGTGGGGTTGTGTTTTGCTTTGAATTGTTTGTTAATGTTTTCTTCTGCTTTTGGTGCTGATGTGTTTTCAATACATGTCTGATTTCCTTTTAGATAAAAGGTCTTGAACATAAATAAGTGGCATACATTTCAGCACTGTAGAAATATATGTTTTCTTGTTTTTTTTGTTTTGCATATTTACGTCTTATCTCACAGAGCGAATTCATGGGGAATGCATCGCACTCCTTTGCACTGCTTCATTATGATTTCATGTATATTTTGCAAATAGTTACGTTTGTTGTTAACATTCATCAAGGTGGGATTTCCCCAACCCTCACCACCCCACCCACACACCCCTTTTGTGTCAAAAGCCCTGAAAGGGTTCGGTTTGGGGTTGGCTTGACTGGCCTCGAAAGCATCAATGAGATCAAGGCAGCTATGTCGGACAGGAGCGAGTGGAAGGAGTACACTACAGAGGCTCGATAGGGAGATCGGCCTAACTGAAACTGAACTGAACTTGACTATGCTGATAATAAACCTGAAATGTTCATTTGCTTCATCATATTATGGAGATCTTGATTTAGGTCAGTTGAAATCTTTTTTTTTGTCATTTGTTTTTCTGTCAGACTCTAAAAACACCTGTGCCTGTGTACCTGGTTTTGTTCATAGCGCTCATGCAACCATTCTAATAAGCGAAGGTAGAAACTGAATAGAGTGAATGAGGATTACCTGCTTAACACATTTATAAGTATATTTTTTACCTTTTGTTTTAAATTTTTCCATCTCATCTCTAGTGATAGCAGGAAATCAAGGACCACACAGTTTGAAACTTTATCAGAGGTTTGGCGAGCATGACGATGATGCTGTCATGGAGCACCATACTGGTCACAGACGATATGACAGGGCTGTACTCTACATGATGTAACCGGACATCTACCAGGCCTAAGAGACACAGACACCTGCTGGTTTGGAAATTTGACCGACACTGTGACAAAAATACACACATTAATTGGTTGAAAACTCAAACTTTATGGTTCCAGTCTTCCCATGGGGATCTGTAGCCTTCACAGCTGAGTTGGGAGTGATAGGGACTTTTTTAAAGAAAGAGAAAAAAAAGTCGCACAAGTAAAAATACCGTAGACTGGAATTGAACACACAGTTCAGAATCCCACAACACTGAACTCTGCTCATTGATGCCTGTGGTTAGTCCGATTAGTAGTTTTCAGTCTTGCCTGTGTAACTTCAAAGTGTTTGAACAGATTGTAGAGTGTTCAGTCTAGAATCGTTTGGTTAACTTCTCTGAAGGGTTGTCTCCGTGTTTGTTCTGTGTGCTTTGTGTCTGTTTTTGTGTTAGGCGATGTGGTGCCATAAATAGCCTTTGTTTGGAGTTATGTGCATGTAATTCTGTCATCACAGGAGCAAGTGTTCTGTTCTTGTTTATCATTTTCCCTCTTATTTTCAGAAATGCATGCAGCTTCCCAGAAAGGTAGGCCCAGATAAGGTAGACAGTGCTTCAGCTTGAAACGCAAACACTGCACATTCTTCATGTATTGATCAATCTTGGTTTTGGGTTGGATGGTTGGTGTATTTCATGAAAAGAGTCATATAGTGGTTTATTTCATGATATAAGTAGATCATAAAGTGGTACACATTTTAAAGAATTTCAACCTGCCTTTTTTGTCTAATTTGGCTTAGAAAGAGTCTGCGCTTTTGGGTAAGTTAATAATCTCTCGAGCTGACTCGGAAAGTCGCACAATCCGTGATGACGTTTCAGTTCAACATCCTTTAATCGTTTCCCGCTGGCTATCAGCGTATGTGGACCAGCTTGACAGGAAATCCTCCTGACTTATCATGGCCAGTCTGATCAGGAAACAGAACAGACAGCAGGAAACTGACAAGTGCTAAGGTCATACAATCACCGGATCTTAAAGAAGCATACGTATTGTTGGTTCTCTTCCGGTCTGGTAACAATGAATACAGATCTCTGCTTTTCCTCATTGTGGATCACAGGACACAGGACACATGGGTAGTCAAGATTTACCATGATGTTAGTGTTAGTCAAGAAAGCATTACTCTAGGGCTCTTGCCAGATTCCTGATTGATTCTGGCACAACAGGAATTCAAAATGAGAACGTTGGTTTGTTGAGTTGATACAGCATTTAGTTCACACCCACACATGCATGTGCACACACACACATTCGCAACAGTATTCTGTCTCTAGAAATGGAGATTTGACACTGTTCCAGTTCTAACTGTTCAGTCAGTTGATCCTGTGTGTGTGTGTAAGAATTTTATACCTGTCCACATCCTCGCCTCCCTCCCTCCCCTCTGCCCCTCCCCCTCCCCACTCCTTTTCTCCCTATCTGCATCCTTTCCTCTCTTCTACCATACCATCTCCATCCCCTATCCTTCCACGAACTGATTTTTGTCTTCATGTCCACTTTTCCATTCATGTCCCCTGGTATTGCAGTAAGAAGTGTGTTTCTATTAAAACAGTTGTGTGCTTAATACTTCTTTCATGTTCCTGCAGAGGTCTTTTCAAATTGTTGTCAGTGACGTTTTGATCATGGAGGACACCCGTACTAGCAGACTTTTGTTTGCGTCGTGCAGAGGCTGTAAACTGGGTTGACCTTACAGTGCCCCTTTCATATTTTGTAAGTTTCGTCCTGCACAGGCCATTTGGGTCAGTGCTTGCGGGGTTTTTGTTCCAGATGCAGCTTACCAGGCATGTGCTGGCTTGTGGTGGCCACAGTGCTAGAGCACAGGATGTACGGATTTATTTGGAATCTCAAGAAACATCTAGTGCAAATTCGTTTTGATTTGAAAATGCCTCTACATTGTAGATATGCATGCATGTGTGTGTGTGTGCATGCTTATTCTTGATATTTTTGTGTGTGTGTGTGTGTGTTTTAGCAAAGCACATGTTGGCAGAGCTATCCTTCCTCCTGCAGTTTTTTTGTTGTGAAGCCTTGTTTCAGATGGATTATGTGAACTTTTGCAATATGTATGCCATTTCCATAAACTCCTTGGGGAAAAAAAAAAGAAGTATTTGGATTTTGATTTGTATATAATATGTGTCGTATTATTTATTTAACCAGTACTCGTCAGGCAGTTCTGGTATTTATTATGTGCATGGCACACATCATCATCATCATCATGAAAATCAGGTCTAGCATTTTAAGTTTTCCCCATTTTCTGTTGTTGTCTTTGGTTTCTCAGCGTTTTTGGTGGGTTGTTTTGAACGCAAACATATTCTTTCCCCCCCCCCCCCCCCCCCCCCCCCCCCCCCCCCCCCCCCCCCCCCCCCCAGTTTTCAAGTTTGTACACATGAACGAGTGGAGACAAACCGAATATATCTACTTTTAATTATAATACAGTGATTGAATGCTTTTAAAAATATTTAACCGAACATGCCAGACATGTTTTCGTTAAGAGGTAACCAGTAAAAATTTTCTAACATCGTGTTCTCTTGAACAGATATGAAAGGGAAGAAACTTGGAGGAATGTATGGTATCTCTCCCACGGCAGTGTACACAGTGCTGGTTAACGTATGAAGTTGACATCTCGTTAGAGAAAAATCGTATCACTCTCTTTCCTTGTGGTCTGTCAGCTCTTCAGGCATTCAAAATGTTTTAGTTCAATCTGCCAGCTTTCAAAATGTTGAAAGCATTTTAGTGTATTGGTTCTAATGATAAATGAAATAAATTTTAGAGTAAAATATTTTCATGCAACATATTACAGGATGAAAAGTCACCGATTTGTCTATCCTTGCAAGCATTTTGCGACCTTTCAGGAACATTCATTTATGGTACAGAGATAGTTCAGTCAACCTATTTTCTGTTTTTATGAGCATACCCATTTTCACATGGATGTTTATTAACCCAAGCAAAATAGACATGTACATGTAAGTGCTATGTTTTTATGGCAATGCCTTGGGTTTGTAGAGTTGTTTTAAGGTCAGCTTGTGCTCTGCTGTTAAGGGCTTTTCATGTAAAGAGTCGCGATATGATTCATTTCTTTTCTTGGCGTGCACTTACCGATTGATATTCTCACTGCTTGCCGACTCTTTTGTGAAGAGGAGGTATTTTTTTTTTGTTTCCATTTTTTTGTTTATCCCATTCTGTACTTTCCTCACAGTGAAGTTTTTATTCATGCTTTATTGTTGTAGAAGATAGCACCATGTGTCATTGGATTTTTGTTTGTGTTGGAAATAAATCACCAAGCTGACATTCAGCTTTTTGTGTTCAATCTGCGTGTTTCACTCTGTAACTATGTATGTCACTTGTGGAGAGAGAGAGAGTGGAGTAGGACAAATAGTTTTTTTTTTTTTCTTTTTTTTTTTTTTTTTGTAGTCTATTCATCAGATTAGGAGTTTCAGAGGAGGGAAACCAGCAAAAATGTTTGTGTCGTTTTTAAGGCTCAGAAACTCAGTTGCATAACCTTTCTTTTTCTCGAAACAGATTTTTGAGGTTTATGACGATTTACAGATCCTGAAAGGCAGTTGCCTTACAACAACAACAAAAATAAAGGAACAACAAACACTAGAGCAAGTTATTCCTAAATCAGTGATTGTGAACAGATGCTTGTAGACAGGATCTGAAACAATTGCAGACAGTCCACATGGCCCCCTCACCTCTTGCATCCTGTATGTGGGCATTTCTCCTATGCTGCTGATTTTGGTCCCCCCCCCCCCCCCCCCCCCCCCCCCCCCCCCCCCCCCCCCCCCCCCCCCCCCCCCCCCAAACACACACACAGCCACATCTTATGCTGAAGTTTGAGCACTGGTACTGATCAAGCCCCAACTTTTTTTTTTTTCTCTGTCACATCTTCCAAGTCACTCCGCTGTCAAGACCCCTACTATACTCATTCTGCCCCCCCCCCTCCCTCCTCCATGCCCTCTCCCTGCCCTTCCCCTCACCCCCGATTTACAGTCCCACCCTGGCTTGCCCAGTTGCAGCCCAAGTATCAGCAGTCCACCGGAAGAGTCGGCGTTTGGTCATCATAGGCCAACCTGCCGAAGGAGACTCTGCACTGCTTCTTAGTCACTTTGGTGGTGTTCAGTGGTGCGTGTTTTGATCCAACGTATGCTAGACACCACACACTGAGCCCCCTACTAACTGCAGTAAGTGCTTAGTCACAGAGCCAGCATGAGTAAGACCCCCACCCCACCCCCACCCCCCTCTGGAGCGTGCTACCAAACAGTTCCCATGAACTCGCCTGTACCGGCAACCTCATCACGAACTCATCAAGCGCATAGACCTGGAGAAGACATTGAAAGTGAAGTAAACCAGAAGAACAGGTTTACATCAAGGGCCACAGAGTTTGAAACCTTTCCTGTGCTGTTCGATGAGGATGATGGAGATGGTGCGGCGTCTCATTCTGGTCAGACTGCATGACAGGGCTGTATTCTGATTTCAATACTTGCTTTCATACAAAACATATCATAGCATCAACCGGCCCAAGAGATACAAGAAACTTGCAGTGTTGGCCAGAAAATGTGGGCAACGTTCTCCTTGGCTGGTAAAATCCCTGAATATAATGGTTCTGATGGGAATCGAACCCATCCCAGCCGGAAAAATCTGCAACATAACCACCGTGCCAGGGTGGCTGATTCTCATCTTTGTTTTAACCATTGCCTCATGCACTGGCATACACAGGTACGTTTCTGTTTATGTGTGTTGGTCAAAGGACTAGCAACACCATGCACTGTCCTTAAGTATTGTGCACATTTCTTGCAAAAGCAACCCTTGCCTATGTCTGGAGTTATGCCTGCACACACACACACACACACACACACACACACACACGTTTCTAATGGGGGAATGGAGACACTACACATTACAACGATAACTTGGCTTAACTGTTAAGTGGTGAACACACACACACACACACACACACACACACACACACACACACACACATTCGTAAGTCCATTTGGGTGATTTTCAACTCGAACAGTCAGTCTCCCACTTTTCCACATTCAGACAAGACAATGATGATAATCTTTGGGGGGCTCAGTTTTACTGGATTATATTAAAATGAGCATCAAAAAAAGTTCTTTCATACAAAACAAAAAAAACAAATGAACAAAATTAAAAAAAAAAAAAAAAATCTCAGTTTATCAATCAATCATATTTGTCTTGGGTTCACAGACCCATCCAAATTGAAGAGGCAGATCAACAGTACTCCCTATCTGGTTTTTACCAATCTTGCAGGAGCATCTTTCTGGAGGCAAATCAGCTGTGTCCCCCTTAGTGTTACTTTTTTTTTTTCCCTTTCGTGTGTGTTTATTTCAAATGTTTACTTTTTTTTTTTTTTTTTTTTTTTTTTTTTTTTTTTTGGGGGGGGGGGGGGGGGGCAGGGGAGGGGGGTGTCAAGAAATTACCTTCTTTCTTTCATTACTATGAAATGAAGAAAAATGCACACGAATAAGGAGTTCAGTTGAATTCTTCTTGACAAGGTTATTTTCGTTATGAAGATAACTCTCATTCTAAATCTCAGTTTCTCTCCCTTGTCTGTCCCGTGAACGTAATTGGATCTGTGTACTGGTCTGATGAACTCAAGCTGAAGTCATACTTTGCATAAAAGCAATCGGTGAATAATGACACATTCTTTTACCAGTACTGTAAAACAACTTTCAGGGCAGAAGAGTACTCTAAGCTCTCCACACATATAACTGACATTCAAAACACTAGACTGATGCTGTATCTTCATCTGCTCTCTCCACCTTAAAACAAGTCATAGCGATACTTGGTAGTTCACTGGAGTTGGTAGGTACACCACTGTAGCAAATCTGTAGGAGACTGCAGTCAGATCAGGAGCACCAGACTTTAGCTGTTTCCTGATGCTCATCTTTTTGCTGATGCTCTCTTTATGTTCATGCTTGAAAAAGCATGCTTTGAGTGCCAGACTTCCGGAGCTATACAGCGTAGAGGCATGCCCCCTGGTTGGTGGATTGTGGATCCCTCAGTCTTTGCGCTAGGAGGGGGTGCACACTGGATAATAAGGTGCCGCAAACAAACAAAGCCTAAGCGAAGGAAAACTTGAGAGTCCCAAACCCACACTGTCTGGTGTACATCAGCCCCATATTACCAGGGTAATCAGACAACCATGAGCTGCAGGAACGTGTCGGCTGAGGCCAGCAGGCACACCTCTTGCAGAGTCACAAGCACAGGAGAAGACCAGACACTACGCATCTCACCCATTATGGCCAGGCAGACTGATATTTGATGGATATGCTGCTTGTCCTGTGGTTTTCCTGGCACTGACAGCGCGCCGAGCCTCCTGCCCAAAGGGCCAGCCACAGTGACTGGAGAACCAGATGTGGCCCAGTCTGGTTCAGGTCCAGGAGAAGCTGTGGGGTCTCTGTGGCGGACTGTGGACTTTGCCTTACAAACAGCCGGGAACACGAAAGAAAGAATGAAACAAACTTCAATTGTTTCCTGCTGCTCTTCTCTTTGCCAACACGCTCTTATGCTTGAAATTGATGCTTTTCCTTTCCTGGCTGTGGTGGAGGCCTTGGACTTGTAAATGCGACTTACAAAGAAGTTACTGAAACTGAAATTTTTTTACATAAAATCATCACAGGTTATGGACAGTCAGTAATAATCGAGTTCATCATAAAGGGCAAGGGGACACATAATTTGAGAGACTTTCTTATTTATGAGGATCAATGCAGATCTCCTTTCTGGTCTAAGACTTCATGATAAAACTTTCATGTGCCTTTCCCAGCATCAACCAGGCCCAGGAGATACAGACACCTGCACTGCTGCAATGAGTTAGAGCAACGCTCTCAGGAATGCATCTTTCAGTAGCTGATTCTCACCTGTGGCTCCAGTCTTCCCACACATTTAAACCCATGATTCAATCAAGAACTCGGGGCTGAAACATGGGGCTCAAAAATGCCGTTTTTGGCTGGAACTTGTAATTTTGCCTCTGGCATTTTATGACCGACGGCAATTGATAAATCAGCCAGTTCTTTGAAATCAGTTGTGACTGATGACAGTTCTTTCGGTTCTATAAGGGGTGAGTTGGTTATAAGCATAATCACATCAGTAACCTTTCATCCGCAGTCTCACATGAGTCAGTCCAGCTGTTGCAACCACAGCTCCAAAAGGTAATCACTCTCCATGTTTACGATACAGAAACCTTTAAAGTACACTGCAGGAGGGGCACTTGTGATGAAGTAACATCACTCACTCATTAACTGTTATCATCAATCACTCACTGACTGTTACCAAAGGACCTGGACTACTGTGCCAGTCAAGGTTTTTCCATGACAACGTCACTGAAAGGGACAAGGATGACACACGCTGTCCTTGCAAAGTAGGTGATGTCATCAAGTTTGTGATTCAAGTTCTTATTGTTATAACCAAGCCAACCATGTAACACCTTTCAAATTTGTCTGACGTGGACAGGAAAAAAAAAACGAGCTTTATAAACAACAGGGATTATATCCTGAAAACAGAACAAAATGACAATAGCAATTAATGACACTGTAGCTAAATTATTGACCTCTTACAGCATATACCACCAGGCGGCGCCGTGAGCGTCATGCACTCCCCTTGATTTTCCACTCCCAGATTTTTTAAAAAATCATCAAAAAAAAAAAAAAAAAAAAGAAACATAGGGACAAAGCGATGCATCAGAATGGACACCCAGTGTTCAACACTGTACAATTTTCACTACCTGGTCATCTGATGACAACAAGCAAGCAAATCTGGCACATCATAAATTATTATCAGTGATAAAAAAAAAGTATAAACGAGTCTCCAGAACAAAGACAAGAATGGTTCACAAAGGCAGAAAACAGCCAACCACTGTGTGGACACTCACAAAAATATAAAGGCAGGAGTCAAAGAGTGGCAAAAAAAGAGGGAATTACTAATAGAGAACCACCTGAGGGTGGGCAAGCTGTCCGTACTGAGAAAGCCCTCCATGTCCCCACTGGGGGCAAGTGTAGTTAGCGAGTCGAGCATACAAATTTTCTCTTTTTTTTTCATTCATCATAGCCCCAACTGTTTGGAAACTGTTTCAATCCAATCCAGGGTGCCCTAAGTTTCCCTTTGGTCAAAGTCCTGCTAGTAGATTCCATTCACTGATCTTGCCTTCCCATATCTTGGTCCGGACTGTCTGGACAAATATAAAAGGTATTCTTTTCTTGTCTTCATGGCTCCAGACACCAGCATGGGGAATGATGTTTCTGAGACCGATGAACAATTAGACTAACCCTAGAACCCATCATTCCCTCTGCAAACAAAAAAATACTGAAATCACACACTCACACACTTACACACACACACACTCATGCATGCATGCACGCATGCACACACACGCGCGCGCATGCATGCACACACACACAAACGCATGTGCACACACACACACACACACACACACACACACACACACAAAAGTCAAAAGAGAATCACCAGAAGAATTGAATAAATTTACCACCAAAACAGCACAATTTTTACATCGTGAACATAACAGATAGTGTGATGCGAAAGATCTTTTCCAAAGAACAAAACAGAACTGATGCACATCTGCGTGATTTTCTTCAGCCCATGCACATCCTCAACATGTTGGTAAACGCTTAGAAAGAATGGGTGTGTGAAGCCTACATAACAGGAAAAGAAGCAACATTGTTTTTTTTTTTTTTATTCATTTCTTCACTTATTTTTTTCCCGTAACAAACTGTGATCTGTGAGGCTCAATACACAAATGGGAGATGTTAACAGAAAACAGCATTAAATTCTTAGTGAACCAAAACGAAACACCTTGTGCATAAATGATTGTCACTTGGCAGTTGAGGCATATCAAAAATTTCAGGTCACTTTGTTGATGAAAAATATATTTGTAATTTTTTGCAAATTTTTTTGTTAATTTTCAAAGTGAAAAAAATGGGCTGGTGAGGCCTAAGAGATCCAGTGCATGTTAAAGTGAGGCACTGTTTCACTGCAGGGCAGTTCCAAGCGAGGGGACACTTTTTTTCTTTGTCAATAAATAACATTTATCAATACTGGCTTGTTTCGGACTTCTTGCATACATGACGAGTGTATGCTAGCACCCATTCTGTTCTTTCACCTGACAGTTTTTCTAAATCACAAGTTCATCATCTTTGTTCGTCTTATTTTATTTCCATGATAAGCACCCATACTCATGAAAAAGAAAATCTGACACAAACCAGAGCTTACAAAAAAGCCATCCAGGTCTACATACCAAATTATGGAGTAACTGAATCAGGACGTGCTTTTTTTTTTCCCTTTTCAACCCAATATTTTTTCTAATTTATCACTTTTTTTTCAGCAATAACTATGTAACAACATTAAAATCTCTCAAACATTTTTTTCCATTACAAATATGTTTGTTTAGGTATGTTTTTTTTTAAGTAAACTATTCCATTAATGTCTTAAAAATTGTTTTAAGATGCAGTAATTTCCATCAACAAAACTTTGATCACCTGAGATCGAAAATCAAAGGAAAGAACTGCAAGATGTTAAATCAAAATTTACAGCTTTGTTGTTGCTATTGCAAGGTAGATTGTGTGTGCTTGTTCTGTACATCCCACAGTTTATATCCATAACCATACAAATGGCTGTGTAAGCGGAACTCACAGCTAACATTAAAAAAATCACTTGGGTATAAAAATACAAATGTATGCAGTAATTCAATCCAGTAACCATTTCACTGAAAATCACAAAATTGTATTATGAGCATGGGTAAATGCACTGCTAAATACGGAACACTGATGCCATGATTGATCATCAAATACTTATTAACTTGACTTTGTATATCAAATCAAACTCGGACAAAACCACTGTTTTTACTGGGCGTGTGAAATAGTGTAGGGAACAAAAAAATAAAATGAACAGTCGCTTCTCTTACTCATCCCACACCACACACTTAAACAGCTTCCTGAGCGATGTGGGTTCCAAGCAAAGGAGAACAACATGAAACTGATCCCCATTCATGCACATTTTGGAGTAACAAAACCCACCATACTGAAATCTTATTCTAATAAAACCCACAAATACAGAACTATAAACGCATCCTGTGGCAGAAATGGGAATAAATTTGTCTTTGAAAATAGCAGGCTTTTCATAAAACAAACAAAATACAAATATCATTAATCAGTGAAGCAATTGACCAAAAACAAAAAAATGTATGGCGTCAGGCATCTTAAACAATGTCCACTTTCCTTCTCTACCTACCTACATCAGAAGTACTTTGGATGACAGAAAAGGAACAAACCCACAACTGATAGTAGAAAGCAGTGCATGTGAACAACTCTGGCATTCTACACACAACCTTCAGAATTATGCAGAAAATAAGCAGCAGCAACAAAAAGAATGAATGTACATAATACTCATCACAAATGACATTATTGTTATTATGTGTCAGAAGCAAAACGACTGGGAAAAAAAATCAATCACAGAAAAATGCTGACCTGATCTTCTGAAATATAGATCATTTTCCCCTTCCCCTTCCTACCCCTCCCTCTCTCTCCATCTCCAATTCCACCCCTTTAAGCACCCATCCAGTCGAAATTCTGAAAATATTTATGCAAATGGCATCCGATCTTTCCACAACAAATTGCAGAAGATTCAACTTGAGAAGTTTTTTTTTTTTTTTTTTTTTTTTTTTGCCATCACCCTGCAGCCAATTGGTCCAGCTCCTCACAAACTTTTGTGAGAAACAAAAACACAAAAAAAAACACCACCTCGTCAGTGATCTGGGCAGGAATAAAGTTGGAATTTTTAATTAAACAATAGAAACAAGGGCAAGATAATTCGCATGGACCACAGAAAAGCATTGAGCATGTTGAACCTCAGGCTCTATAGAGGCAGACAGGACAAGACCAGGTTGGAGGGCAGGATCATGGGCTGGACAAGCCCGTCCTTCACCAGCAGTCGAAGGGCCACAGAGAACCACAACAGACGGAGGCACATTGTCAGGAAGTCTTCAGCGGTGCCTCTACAACTCTGCCCTGCTGTCCAAGGCAGATGAGGCAAAAACACATTGCACCATACCATGGTACACAAAGTCCACAGAGTGCAAAGTCCACCACACCTGGGAGCAAAAAGTCCACATAGTGCACCAGGTCCAAAGTGTCCACAAGAGCTGGGTGCAAAAAGTCCACCATACCACAATGTGCAAAGTCCACCAGACTAACGTGTGCAGAGTCGACCATACCATAATGTGTGAAGTCCACTGGCCAAGCTGTGCAAAGCCCACCAGACCATAGTGTGCAAAGTCCACCCTAACATGGTGTGCAAAGCCCACCACACCATAGTGTGCAACGCCCACCGTGCCATATTGTACAAGTCCACCACACCACAGTGTGCGAAAACCCACCATACCGTAGTGTGCAAAGCCCACCACACCATAGTGTGCAAAGCCCACAATGCCATATCATACAAGTCCATCACACCACAGTGTGCAAAACCCACCATACCATAGTGTGCAAAGCCCACCACACCATAGTGTGCAAAGCCCACAATGCCATAGTGTGCAAAGCCCACAATGCCATAGGATACAAGTCCATCACACCACAGTGTGCAAAACCCACTATACCATAGTGTGCAAAGGCCCACCAGACCAGAGTGCATGAAGTCCACCAGACCATGGTGTGCAAAGCCCATCATACCATAGAGTGCAAAGTCCACCATAACATGGTGCGCAAAGTCCACCATACCATGGTATGCAAAGTCCACCATACTATGGTATTGCTGGTCCACTCTACTATGTTGAGAAAAATCCACCAAACTATGATGTACAAAGTCCACCAAACTATGATGTACAAAGTCAACAAAAATATGATGTACACAGACCACCATGTGATGATGTACAAAATCCACCAAAACCATGGTGCAGAAAGTCCATCCAACCCAACTGCGCAAAACCTACCGAGCCATGGTGCCACAAATCTACCATACAATGGTGGACTTAAATCTACAGATAGTGGATAAAAAAATCAATCAAACCACCATGGTGTCCAAATTCCCCCCAAAGTTGGCAAAATCTACTAAAACCATGCTGTTCCATACCCACCAAACAATGGTGGAAAGAAAAATTCACCAGTGGTGGACAACATGCACCAAATGTGAGTCACTGCCCAGGTCCGCTGCACTATAGCACCATTTCTCCATGGATGAAGGGTCCTGTCCAATGGTCAGACCACTGAGTTTGAATCACTCATGAGGACAATTTGACCGCCGCTTGAAAAAACCTTTCTGACCACCCCAAACCAAATGGGCACCTGACTGAATTCTGAGCAGGTAGACACAGCAGGACGGGGTTGGACCCACCCCCCCTTCCCCCCCCACTTCCATGATACCATATCCAAGATGGTGAACAGTTCACTTCCCCACAGCCATTGGACCTTAACATTTACTCCACAGAAATCAGCAGACGTTCAAAACTAAACCTTTCAAAGGCTTTTAACACAGTAGCACCCCATGGGAGTTTTCGTTTGCAAGTAGATTTACATGACCACGAAAAAATGCCAGAGAAAACAAGTCCAAATGCAGAGTTCTCAATTTCCTTGCAAACTGGCGGATTTCAGAGAAATCTTAAAATGAGAAACCGTGAAGAAAAAAACAAGAAACATTCCCCCCAACCAGCCACCTACCCACTGCCAAAAAAAAAAAACAAATAAAAAAAACCCCAAATCAAGGGGAAAGAAAAGTGGCAGCGAAACCCACAGAGTACTGGTCGCATTTTCAGCATGTCTGCAGGCGACACCAACATCATAAGGTCTTATGTCTTCTTATTCACAAGAATGGGCAGTCACCATTTCGTATGCTTGGGTAAAGGCCAGGAAACATCAAGCCCCGATGTCATGCATCTGCAAGACACTGCAAAAATAAAAGAGATCAACAAAAGCCTTTTGAACAAGTGGTCCCCGTTATTGTTGAACCTTAATGTGGCTGATACATCACTTGATGCTCAGGTTTGCTTCGGAGCCCCCAATTTTGAAGGAGGTTTCAATGTTTCCAGGAAAGGTTGGGTGTGTGGAGGGGGGAGGGGGGGAAAGGGCGAAAGGGGTGGGGGGGTGTTGGAGGGGCAGGGAGAAATGAATCGTCCTCACTGGATTCACCTACAATTTCAGGGATTTGGGCTTTTCTTAGATGAGAACCTGGAAAAGAGAGGGAGTTTCCACTGGCACATAAATGCTTCCAAAAAAACTAGCTTTAAAACCAGAGGAGATCCAGTCAGCAACACCTTTAGACCAAAGTAATATTATTTTCCAAACCTCAAGTCTCTAAAGGGTAAGGTGCAATTCTATTGCAGGTTCTATTGTGGAGTCTTCACTGTACAACAGCACATAGCACAAACTTCAAAGCACCATGGTATTGAAATTCAAGGGAGTTAATCCCATTCTGGACAGCTGCATGAGGGGCATGTTACACTGCAGCTGGCACATAGGCTTGAAGAGATTCAGCAGTCCGCAAAGAAAAAAAAAAAAAAAAGCAAACAAACACGCAAAGAAAGAAGAAAGCAAACAAACAAACAAAACAACCCATTGCTTGCCTTGCTGCATACTCTACCTCCCTGGTGGGGGACCTAAAATTTAAACCAAGATCTCTGGTGTTTCAAACAAATTTCCTCTTGGCCCTGTCATCAAACACTGCTGTCGGTAGTTAAGTAATTGAAGTTGAAAGCTTTCCATAAAAAAATTTCCATGACAGCATACGGTAGAATGAACAGCTAGCACAGAGCTTTTTTTTTTTTTTTCTTTAAGCTTCTGACACAGTTCTAAACTTTTTGTCGATCTCACCTTGTGAAGTGCTGTTGTTATTTGCAAAAGAGTATGATATTTTAGTACTTTTACTTTCCTTTTGTTGCTTTTTCTCCTGTGAAATAGAACTACAAACTCCACCAACAGAGAACAAGCACGCATGTACAACACAATCAAAAATTAGTTGTCAAGCCAGCATGCATTCCCTTTATTCAGCTTTGGCTGCGAAGCAGGAAGCATCATGCATCCATGAACTTGCAAACAGACGACAGAATGGTATGAAATAAAAAACAAAGACATCAAAATAGTCCACATCATGTGTCGCCTCTGAAGAGACGTCATGATACTCCGACTTCCTTTTCCCTCACTGTCCAAACTTCTTTTTCTCACATTGTGTCGAGTGCGGTGATAAGAGACTGAAAGCCCTCCACCACACACACCCTCCTTCTTTCCCTCATTTCCATGCCAGCTCTTTTTCCAGCATCATATCAATCTGTGAGTGTTGCCCTCTGAAATAAAAGCCAGCTGTAAAACAATTCTAGCGAATAATACAGTGCAGATGGTGTGAAAAACAATGACATCACAAAAAGTGATAAGGCATAAAAACTGGAGTGAGGAGCAATTTCGTCAATGCACAGAACACTAAACCATCATCACTGCAAACTTGGCTTCAACAATCCTCGTTTTTAATGGGTGACTTTGCTTAAGACAATTGAAAATGGACTTCCCTTTGCTTGTTCCCCCTTCTCTGCTGATGAAGTGGTGTGAGGAGGAAAAAAACCTACCAGAGTCAGCTACATGATCATCTCCTGTTCACTTTTGCCTGACAAAGAGCATGAATTGCAAAAGAATGTCTGTCAATCACAGAACCTTACTATTTATGGCACAAGAAAAATAAAATATGGCTGTATGTCATTAGAACAGTTCTTTTCCGATGTCCAGTCCATAGAGACATTGTTCATCTTGTTTACAACGTAGATGAAATGGACTATACGGGAAAGGACATTATTTTTTCTTATCTAACCCTGGATTAAGATTAGCAAAACCGCCTGCCTGTTAATAAGACATTATTTTATCTTGTGTAAAATATTAAATGACACAGAAACACGGAAACTCGATTCATCTTCATCTGTCAATTTGTCAGCATGTCAATGAGACAAGACAATTAGTATGCTCTATTCTGATGGCCAATGCCATCTGACACAGCCAGTCCCTTAGCATGATGAATGATGTCAATTTCACAAGTTTTCTGACACAACCAATCACTTAGCACAATAGGTAATGATGATGTGAATGTCATAAAACAGCAACTTTAAAAGTTTTTCTTAATAAAGTGAAAATTTCAGTGATTGCGATAATCATCAAACATCGGCAAAATCATGACCCAACTTATATTTCTTCACAGCAGATGACTGTAAAGTATTTGCTCGCGTCTTTCATGCAGGCCACAACATTCCTCGCATGCCTGACGCAAGTGATCACCTGGCACAAGCAGTCCCTACTAACATACCATGGATTATAAACAGTAAAAAAAAAAAACGATCTGAATCTGAAAGTAGGATATTAAAATGTTTCTGGGCTCTGTATCTTAATTTATATGTCCATTGATATACCTGCTGGATTTGCGACAAGCTAAATTTTGTTATCTTTATCTGAGGCTGGTAATCAACGACTCCATTCAAATATTGCGTATCTGGCCAAATGACTGGCATCAGCGTCCGTTATAACTCTTCCTCTCTCCAAAGCAAAAAACTGACAGGCTATGCATTTAGAAGTCTTCTGGACTCAGAGCATTTTTCTTTTGCATGGCCACATATGTGGAATAATCTTTTTATCACTATTTGTAATATCCAGTCATCCCCTGCTTTCAAAAGGAAACCCACCTTTTCAAAACTGCTGATCTTTAGCCTGTTTCACTATCTCTGACATAGAGTTGCATGTGCGTATACATGACTCTGTGCATGCATGCGTGCATGCATGCATGTGTGTATGCATGTGTGTGTGTGTGTGTGTGTGTGTGTGTGTGTGTGTGTGTGTGCAGGTGCATATGGAAGTGACACATGACAGTAGGCATAAGTGCTTGAGTTCTGTGTTCTATTTTTCTTTCAAATAACAACTCATCGATTGTTTTGGTTTTTATATTATTTTCCATTCTAGTTTTTCATACTTTGACATTGTACAGTGCAAAAAGCTTACACTGCCTATAAGGTGCTGCTCTAAAGAAACTTTTTTTTTTTTTCATTTTTTGTTCATACAATGCAATCTTACTTTTTGAGAGAGGGGGCCTGAGGAGTGAAGTGGGGGAAGCGGAGGGAGGGTAAAGTGGGCATGCCTTTCATCCTCTGTGCCTGCTAAGTGGCATTCTTCCCTCATTATCTGCTCCTCCATCTTCATACACAGCCACACCCAAGGAGGGCGTCACACTGGGTGCCAACAATAAAGGAGGAGCCACAACAAGACTGGCTGCCACAGCTTTGCATGCTGATGTGTAACAGAAACGGTGGCAAAATCAAACAGTATCTGTCAACACTACCCATTCTGGTTCTCCTTTTAGAAAAGACAGTTGAGTTGGCAGTCCTCGGATGGTGAACAAAACTGCATCCTCTTTCAAAGCTGCTTCATCGTTTGAACTCTGGCATTAGGTTGTTTCCCTAACAGTTGTGAAACACTCATAACAAAATGATTAGTTCCAAATGCTAATATTACATCCTTTCTTCTGATCCACCCTTAATTACAAGCTTGATCCCTTTGTTCACATCAGCTTCCTTTGTTACAGCTGTGTCAGAACTTTGTGCTGATAGATTAGCATTGTTCCCAATCAAAGCAAATAACCATGACAAAGTGTGTAAAAAAAAGGGGGGGGGGGATTTATACAGAGAAAAAAAAGATTAATTCCTTTTGTCGTGGTAATTATAGGCCTCCAAAGGCAAACTCTAAAAAGGCACCACTTCAGAACAGACTGTGCTCTATTTTAGAAAAATAACCTTTTTCTTGAAGCAAATGCAGACTTTAGTCTGAGCGTGCATGACCTTGTCAGACATTTCAATCTAACTGTCATTCAACACACCATAAATTATTCTGTTCATCATCATATTCACAACAAATCCCAAACATACCAAGATTAAACAAAGAAAGAATCTGTATGCAGACTTGATGCCAAATTGTGACACTTATCAGTAATCAAAGCCACAGGTGTGGTGAAAAAAAAAAAATGAAATTAGCTCACTAACAATGTGACAAGTCACATCCTCACCTCTATAAAAATTGAGAGCACCACAAATCTGGCTGATAAATGGACTTCTTGTATGGCATACATTGATTTCAAAGAACATGACTGCAATATTTCTGTGCAGTATCACACAACATAACAAAAACAACACAGAACTGTAAGCTGATTAAAAAAAAAAAAAAAAAAACATGAAAAGTCCAGTCTGTCAACACAGGTTGTCTCCTTTGAAAATAACTACAGGAGGTGTTTCCACATATTTCTTTATAACATCAGGTCCTAATTGCTGCAATACATTTTTGACAATATGGCAGGCCTTACGATAGCCACAGTTGAGTGTGCCATTCAAAATGTGAATACTGTCTGAGAGAGTTGCTTCAAAGTCAACTTTGGTGCGCAAAATTGTAGCAAATCATCAGCTTCATCATACTTTTAGTTTGAGTTCTCCATGAAATCACCGCCACTCAAGTTTCTTGATAGCAAGCTTGCACTGGTGACATGGGCTGTCAGAATGCAAAGACGCAACATTCCAACAACAGCTGTTCAGTGAAAGAATAGGGCAGCTTGCTTGCATGCCTCTCCTACTCTGCTAGTGACAGAACACAATCCAGCACGCCAGACAAGACATGTGCAAAGACAACGTCAGCACAGTGCTATATAGTAACCAATAATACTTAGCTTTTTCTTTTTGGGCGCATATAAAACTGAAATGACTCTGGAGATCAACACTAGGAATAATGAAAACACTAGAGGAATAATGAAAACACTAGGAATAATGAAAACAATGAGAAAAATTGGTGTTTTTTTAATGATCATTCCTTTCACACATACCGGCAGACACTGAACTGTCCCACGACAGGGACATGGATTCTGAGATGCCCCAAGTCTGTGAGAAGCAACAGCAACTGAAAGTGCCTCTGGCTTACTCACTTTATCTCAGGAATATGAAAAACAGATCACAATCATAGGCTATGTGAAAACATGGTAAAAAAAAATTTTTTAAATCTCATGATCACTCATGATACTGATCAATAACTTTGGATATTTTTTTATCACACAAATTCAAACACACAGAAATCCACAACTCGAAACGTATCATTGAAGAACACACTGGTTACAAAGGTAAAACAGCAGCACTTAACATATAATTTTTGCTGATTATATGTCTTGCACCATTTCTGCACACACAAGCCAAGCTGTCAAGGAATGCCACAGCACCTCAGTAAAAGGTGGGGTAACGTGTGCTGAAAGCCTGAATTTGCTGAATCAAGAAGGTGAAAAACAACCTAAAATGTTAGGTTCAGGGTGACCGTGTTTTCAAGATTTTGCATTTTGTTTAGATTTTTCAAACTGTTCTCCCAATATACACTTCTTTTTTTCTTGTCGTGACATAACAAAAATCTGTTTCTCTTTAAAATCATAAATAGTGATCACGGTTGGTACGCTTTGGTGAACTTCAATTACAGATTAACAATTCTAATGATGAATTTTTGAACATCATTTGCCAAAGTGTGTGCAAGACTATAAATAATATAAAAACAACAACAGAAATACTGAACAAGAAATTTTTTTTTTCAAGGCAGTTTATGCCTTTCACAAGTCTTCTGCTTCTTTTTTTTCCATCACCTGTTCAGACTACTGAGTGACTTCCACAGTTCTGATGAACAGGGTTCCATTTTCATCATGAGCAGTGTATCTGACCAGAACGTTGTAACAGGCATCACTGTCATATATGTCAACATATACCATCAATGAAAATGTCCAGAGCAACCAGTGGCCCCATACAGACAAGAACGTCACTTGTCACAGAACAACACACCACACCGTATCTCCTTCTCTGCACACATGAGCTGATCCATGGACAAGGACACACTGTCACTGACAAGCTTTCAACCAAAACACCGTCAGAAACTGTCAGTAACATTGTACTTCATTTCACTGTTTGGTAAACAAACAAAAAAGTCTCGAAAAAATTTAAATCCATCTGTTGAAACTGGGATATTTATTATGTTTTAGAGTACAGCAAAACAAACACTGTCTAAAAATATTACTAAGAAAAGAATGAGATGTACAGAGGATGCAAGTCAGGAGATACATTTCGTGTGTTACTTAGCAGCAGACAAAACTACTGCAACGATATGATTATGAACGCTAACCCATTTTGACTAAGTCTTGAAATAGATATGGCCCCTACACCAAGATGTAGTACTGCCTATTTTCAAATAGGGGGTTGCAGTCAATTGTTAGACTATTTCCCTACAGAACCGATGACAACAAGTTTGAATCAATTGTGTGGTCTATTCTTCAAGATTGAAAACCCTCACAGAGAATGGTAAGGCAGCACAGAGAGAGGGATAGACTCCACCTTACAACTTTCCTACAGAAAGAGCTTCTAATAGTTCACCAACTCTATGACCACTGGCTGGGAAATTGTAAGCTTTAAACCCATGTTTTTTTGAAAAGTCAACTCCTACATAAAATTACAAATCGAACTCAAGCACATCTAAACTTGAGCGTCCATTCATTACTCTGAAAAGTGTATAAATCGACTATGCATCCTGGAAATTGATAGATCGGAAAAACTTTTTTTTTTTAATCATTCTGTGAAGTTACCAACGGTCAATGACGGTGTACATTTTCTGCTCAGCCATAAAACAGTCATACAGAGAGAAGGGTGAGTGTGAGTCAGCCAGGAGGCTGGCTCGACCTCCCTCTATCCTCAAATGCCCAGGTGGGTCTGGTTGCTGACGTTGACGTAATGCTGAGGCTGATGGTCCAGGTCGGGCACGATGATGGTGCGCACCGTGTTGGTCCAGCCAGCACCCTGCATACTGCCCGTCACCAGGATGCAGGTGGAGCCCGTCTTGAAGTAGCCGCGTTTCTTGCAGATCTTCATGGCATGGTGGATGCGGAAGTCCACGTCGTCCATCCATTCCCCGCAGCTCGCCGCTGGAAGATGGACTGAATATTCAACTCATGAAACTGATGTCCCTTATTTATCGGAGTCACATGGACAGAAATTGAAGCAGTGTAAAAAAAAAAAGGAAAAAAGTCTTAATAGTCATCAATTAGCCACTGAAAGTCAACAATGAATGAAAAGTCAAAATTATAATGTTGCTGAATGAAAAACAAAAAAAAAAAAAAAAGAAGAGAGAGATATACTAGTTATCAATCAAGCACTGAATGTCATAAATGAATGAAACATCAATGGTATAGTATTGTTTTAAAGAAATAAAGCTATCAGTAAGCATTGTGAGTCATAAATGAACGAAAGTGTGAAAAAATATTGAGTGAGATTCACTAGCAAAAGACATAGTGGATTAGAAATTGCAGAAAGTTAAAAATCACATATATTGTTCAGCCTACATACTAAAAAAACACATATGCCTTAATTAATTTTTCTCTCCATACTCACCTGTCCAAACAAATGTGACACCTCCACTAGGCATGGAACACGCTATACATTAGGCATTTCTAAAAAAAAAAAAAAAAAAAAAAAAAATGAAATGGATAGTAGGTAATTATGTCAAACCACCAGAAATACAGGAATGGTCACCCCTGGTGAATACATACTTGATTCACACCCCCTAGCCAGAATTCAATTTCTCCTTTTCTTCTGCAAGAAAACAAGCTCTCTCTCTCCTCTCATGTGCTCTTCCATGGATTCACAGAAATGTTCCTTCCACTCAGCATTCCCTTTTCAAGAAGAACAGTCCTCCTACTCAAGCAGAAAATTTCTAGGAGTTGTTATGGCTGGCCTCTGTTCTTCGATCATCACCACTACAGGGAGCCTTGGCCAATTTGGACGACATCTCTTCTTCACCTCCAGTTTTCAAAATATTGCAGCTCCTGTGGAAGACCGATTTCAACCTTCCACTAGCATGAGACTTGTGTTTTCTGCACAGCTGTTCCTCTTTCATCCTCTGCAGCCCCTGCGAGTGTTGCTCTGGTTCCACTTGGCACTCAGTGTTTGGCTTTCAGTCTGACGGTCCACCAGTTTTGGCTAGTTTCCTGACTGACATTCCCTACTTCACATTTTCAACTTTAGTCCTAGTTCTGTGGAGACTGGCCAGTGTCTTTACCATTAAGTAAAACAAAAATAGTTCATCATCATCATCATCATCATCATCATAATTATGATGTAACAGCCTTCACATAAGCACGCAACTCACCGTCAAGTAGAACAAAGTTAAGACAGCGTCATCAACATAATAATGACTGTGTAGCCATCAGAAGGATCACTCACCATCGTGTAGAACAGGATAGACGCTGCGGTGCAGGTGCAGGGCCCTCACGGTGTGGTGACTCTTGGTCACAGCCACAATCAGGCAGGGGGGGCCGATAACGAACGAGCTATCATGGCTGCCGAACTGGAACAGAGATCATGTACAGTTAGTGTGTGTGTGTGTGTGTGTGTGTGTGTGTGTGTGTGTGTGTGTGTGTGTGTGTGTGTGTGTGTGTGTGTGTGTGTGTGTGTGTGTGTGTGTGTGTGTGTGTGTGTGTGTGTGTGTGTGAGTGCTGAGAGTGTGAAAGTGTGGTGGCAGCTGTGGTGGTGGAGTGGTGGTGGTGTGATGTGTGTGATAAATGGTGTGTGTGTGTGTTGATTGTGACTGTGCATGTGTGTGTGCATGTTAGTGTGTGTGTCTGTGTGTACATGCATGTGTGTGGTTGTGTGTGTGCCTGTGTGTGAGTGTCTGTATGTGTGTGTGTTTATTCGTATGTGTGTGTGTGTGTGTGTGTTTATTCATATGTGTGTGTGTGTGTATGTGTGCGTGCGCATGTGCATGTGTGTGTCTGAGTGTGCTGGTGTGTGTGTGCAATAATATGCCACTCCACAAAAGTGTACTGAAGATAATGATCACATTAGGACAACACCTAAATGTTAGTGTGTTAACGCTTGATCCTTCAACAACCAAGCAGTTTTGATGCAGCATACAGCCGCCTATGAAATCAATTTTCTAGCATGCTAGATTACCCTCTAGACAATGCAATTTTTTTTTTCTTTAAACTGTACATAGCCACTCACCGGCCTGTGCTGGTGACGACGATGATGGCGGACGCTTTGCTGTGATTGGCTGCCTCCACAGCGGCCATGGCAGTGGCATGTACACTGTCAGCGGGCAAAGCAGTGATGGCACGCAGCTGTCGGTACAGGTGGTCGTGGTGCACGGCCATCTCTGCCTCTCTGGCAATCTGATGTCCAGCATACAATAAAAGCATGATGAGCAAGAATCACAGACATCACACACAATCGTGAGATGAGGACACACACACACACACACGCACACACACACACACACACACACACACATTAATGTATACATACACGTGCGCACACACACGCACGAATGCGCATGCACACACACAAACACACACACACACACGCGCGCACACACACGCACACACACACACACACACACACACACACACACACTGCATGCTAAGGCAAACACAGGAACACTACTACCACCACATTTACATTTCAATAGGGCACATGTATAAACAAATTCATACATTCTACTTTATATACATGTGCAGGAATGGCAGTCTCTGGAGTACAGTGTATCTCCATGTAGTGTCTGGTCTGTTTGAGAGATGCTGTGCTCCTTTCTAGGATCTCACGTGTCTTCTGATGATCTTAAACAGCATCCCTCTCCCGGTCTTCAGATGCTGAATCAGGGTGCCTCTCTATCTCCTGGGGTCTGCTGCAAATCCTGCCCAAGACTCTTTGCCAGCTCAGAGACCCTTCAGGTCTCTCTTGCACACATCTTTGTATCATAGGTGGAAGAAGCCAGCAGTTCACTGCCCAGATGCTAGATTTTCACAGACAACATCTTTCAGAATGGCGTCATCCTGCAGAAAAAATCACATGGCCCAGCCGTCAGACTCTGCATCGCCCGCAGCAGGATGTGCATGATGCAGAGGCCGGCACAAGGCAGGACCTGAGTTTGGGGCGTTCTACCTTGCCAGAACATGTCAAGAAACCGGATGCTTCACAGTGAAAGATGTCGAGTCTTCTCTCCTGTCTGGCATATGTTAGCTGTTTTCCCCAACCCTCTTGTCAGTCTCTGTGTCCACAAAGACCTTGCCAGTAATAGTGAAACCAAGGTATGTGAACTGATGAATTGCATCATGTTCAGAGTTGTTAAAGGTAAATGACAGTGTTCCTATCTCTTGTCTCAAGATGTTTGTCTTCTTTAGACTGATGGCCAGCCCGAAGTTCTTGCAATGTCTGAGAGAAGCTGTGCCTCCATGAGAAATGTTCCTGCTTGGTGTGCGGTCACAACTGTTGCATCCTCAGCACAAAACAAGTCTCTGATGACAACTTCACATGCTTCCGACTAGGCTTCGGGGGCTGACAAGGCTGAAGAGCCTGCCATCTGACCTTGTGACCAGGTCACCTTGTCACCCTCTGTTGCTGCGTTGACGGTGAACTGCCAGTGCAGACTGAAGATGATCTCCAAGAGTGCAGCCTTGCTCCCCACTGCTGCAGATGGCAGGGGGCTCTGACAAACTGCTGTTGAACTGTGCCATCCCCTCCCTGCTGGAATGGAGCGGCAGTTTTTGTGGACAGCCATTTTCTGGGAGGATCCAGGAAAGTCTTCCCCAGCTGACCAAGTCCGATGCCTCAGTGAGGTCTATAAAGACAATGCACAGGTCTATCTGCTGTTGTCCACAGTTCTCCCTAGGTTGACAAAGGGAGACGACCAGGTCTACCTGGGGCCATTCAGCTTGAAAGCTGCGTGTACTGTGGTTCTAGTTAGTCATGGTCTGCCAGTTTCTGCAGGCCATCAAGATGACGCAAGTTACACTTACCTGTTCCAACTTAAATATGAAGCATCAGAACGTACAAACATGCATACCATCCTCCCCTATACCACTGCATCTATAGAGGCATCAAGAACAACAACAAAAAAACACACACATACATAAACAAAAATGTGTGAAAAAGCTCATTCCTATAGCCTACAAATATACTTTTATTTGCCATGCTTCAAAAAAAAAATGAAACAAAATAAACAACAATAATTAAAGTAAACACCACATTGCAAATGGTCTAAAATTTATCAGTGTCTGGAACAACAGCAACAAAGAAAACAATAACAATTACATGAACAATAATGATACTGATGATGATGATAATGGTAATCCTCCTCCTCCTTATCATCATCATAATGCCATCACCAAACGACCAGCTGACTACACCAGCAACATCAACAACAGTGCTTATAACTAACTGACACTCACAGAACAAATGACTTGCAGTGCCTTGACCGGCGCTTTGCCGATGGCCGTTTCCCGTGACAACATGACACAGTCTGTCCCATCCAAGATGGCATTGGCTACATCGTTCGCTTCTGCACGCGTCGGCCTGGGGTTACTGCTCATGCTTTCCAGCATCTGCACCATGAAAAACTTCAGTCAATGCTTTCCAGCATCTGCACCATGAAAAAACTTCAGTCAATCAATCAACAAAACTTACAACTGTTCTGATCAACATACGCAGGACCCCACCCACTAGCAAATCAAGCAAAATTTCTTGACATCAATAAGTCATGCAAAAATATCCTACATAAATCAGTAGCCTTAGATTACTACTAAGAAGTCAAACAAACTTTCTAACGGTAATCAGTAGTCAAGCAAGTTTTCTTATATTAATCACAATCAAACATTTTTCTAATATCAATTAACTGTCTTGCAAAATTTCAGTGTTGTAATCTTTACTGACAAAAAAAAGAGCATTCAAAAAACTCTAACCATACCAGATGTCACTGTTCAGGAAATGAACATCAGAATTTTTTCTATGGAGTGTAATCCATCAAGCTGTTTCAGCATTACGAAACTTGTAAGAAAATGAAATTCAGAAAGGGATGTAATTCTGAGGAAATACAAACAAGCAAGCAAAAAAAAACATAACTACATATGTATACAAAGTCCAACCGTGATTTCCAAAGTAATACACAACAACAAAACATCAAAACCAGAAGGGCACTTGAGAGACCTCAGACCTCCGCCAAGGCTGGAAGAAAAAAGAATCCTCATTCCACCCTTCTTTCAAGGACACCACCACCAATTTACCCCCAAATTTATAATTTAATCCCTGGGTTACATCCCAGCTTTCCACCAAGTTCCATTATAATAAGTTCTTTAACATTTGTGCATTTGTTTTTTTGGTGTTGGCTGATATAATATAAATGACCTCTTTTGAAGAGGGTAATAAGAAATAACTGAGAAAGATACATCACAAAGATTTCACATCATCCATGTTCTATATCTGAGCACTAACAGAAGATGTGATTTTCAAGAGAAACACAATGAAGAACTGAAAGCAGAATCTAGTCAGGAATGCACTTGTGTAACTAAAGTTGATTGTTCAGCGTACGACGTTTCCAATATTGGCCAACTTTTTTTTTTTGGAAAGGGAAGTAATTCTGGTTACTGTATTATGGACACCTGCACTGTGTGCAGAAAGCAAGTTCATCTCTTTCATGGAAGAAACAGAAAAGGAGCGTTGAATGGATAATTTCAACTTCTTCCATTGTTAATGAACATCATGCTCACTACACACACCCCTTCTGATGGCAAGGTCTTTGCAGGAACACTACATCATGCACATGTAAAGAATTCCTATTGGGATCAGAAAATGTATACCAAGAACAAACCAGTCTTTCATTCCCATTTTTCATTTTTTTTCGATTTTTGCTTACAAATCAAATAAAGAATTTTATCATTCGAACTCAGACATTATGGCCATAAATACTCTCTAAATCAAAAAAAGAATAAGAAATAAGAAATGTACAAAGAGCTGTCAGACTGACAATGCAAAGACATTTCAGCATAGTGTGACTAATGAATGGTCATAAGACATAGATTCACTTAATAATTCCTGTTTACAACAACAAAGAACAGATGCCGTACCTACAAACTAACCCTTACTTGATCACCCTACTGACCTGGGCAGCGCAGATGACTGGCTTCCCGGCGGCGTTAGCTCGACCAATCAGATTCTTCTGGGCGATAAACACTTTTTCTGGGGGCAAGTCCATTCCAAGGTCACCTCTGGCCACCATGATGCCATCTGCTACGTCCAGGATGTCATCAAAACTGAAACAGGAAATTACATGAAACAATGTGTAATAAAATGAAATAATGAGTGACAAATGCAACAATGAGTAACATGAAATGATGTGTAAAGATTGAAACAAAGTGCAACACCTGAAATAATGTGTTACAAATCAAACAATGTGTAAAAAGTTAAGTAATGTGTAATGAATAAAACAAAACGTAAAAACACACAAATGAAGTGCTCTAAATGAATTCATATTTACCATGTGAAACACTGTGCTACAAAAGAAATAAACAATAACAAATAAAAATAATCTGTGACATGTAAAACAATGTGTCACAAATGAAACAATATGTAGCCCATATAACGATATCCTTTGTAAACAATACCCCAATCTGAAATCCTTGTCACACATGTGACAGACTGTGCACAATACAGGAAAACTTTGCTTTGCTGGCTAATGCACTACTGAGAGTTAACTAAAACATGTAGGCTACTCACAAACATTGCTTTGCCAGCTAATGCAGCAATGAGAGTAGACTAAAACAAGTTCTACGATGCAAGCCAGAAAATGAATCCTGATGGATTGGGTTCAAATCAAAGGGGAAGCCCGCCTTGGCTTAAGGCTGTGTCAGGCAACTGACACAGGCTTGAACACCAAAGCTACATCAAAATGTTGTTATGCTCTGCATAGTTATGCGGGGATTGTCTTCAGTTGTGACAAGCTCCTAGCATAACATTATCATTCTCCAAAATCCCCCAATGTCGGGGTGTGGCTGCCCATGTGGTGGGGTAATCAAAATCAGTCACACATGTAATGTTCTCATCCTCAGCTGATGCATTTGTACCATTATGTTCAAGTACTTTGGCTGTTCGGATGATCCCTGGAGTTTTTTTTAACCAGGGTACGACGACAACAACAACAGCAACAACAACCACAAAGGGAAGTATCAGAGGTGCGTGATGACTCAAAATCAGCACGGCAAACATGCTCAAGATGTGACAACAAGCACTCCACTCATGCCAAGTCATTCATCACTCAATTGAGAAGGTGCAGGGCAAGCATCCTTTCAAGGAAAAGGAACAACACTGAAACCAGAGCGTGTCCATCTGTGTCCAAGCTAACAACCCACTGCACACAAGGTCATGACAATCAATAGCTGCACTGTCCATTCCAAGCATGTGAGTATTGATGGTATCGGGTGATCGGGCAGAGGTGGTCACATACGACCCTGTCCCTTTGTTCAAACCCATGCATGCACCCACTTACGTGCCTTTGGACAAACTCAGGTCTTCATCTTGCCACCAGTCCAAATCCAGCATTGAGATTGCTGTTTTTGAATGCTATTCCTCTATTCAATCGATGATTTGAGGACAGCAGGAATGAGAGTCAAAGGGGGATCAGAGTTTATCAGACCAGTGAGAAATCTCAGCATTTTCACTACCCCTGGCACTGGACTAAGGCTGACGAGGCATTATCAGTGAAGACGGCAGGGACACCTATGTGACAGGGAGCAGAGCAAGCTGAGACAAGGTGTGGAGTTAAACTGGGGTTGGGAGCCCTGACTGTACTGGTGAAAGACGAGAGGGGGCCACAAAATGAAAGAAGAGGAACAACCGAGCATTGCACCTGAAAAAGACAAGGCAAAATACAGCCAGAAACCTGACAGGGGCATCTTATTCAGCAGTTGGCCACAAAATGAAAGGCTGCAGATGTGGCTGCAAACTGTACGCAGAAGTGTAAGACTGTCTTCAGAGCGTCTTACTACCGCACCAGCCACAAAAGCTTGGCTGAAAAGAGCTTGCAAACTGATGATAGCATGCATGATGTGCAAGCTTCTACCTTTTTCAAATATTATGTTCAAGACACTGAGACTACGGACTGACAGGGAAAAAAGAGACAGACAGACACAGGCAGAAAAACAGACAGAGGTGCACACTTCTTAATGGCAGCATGGTTCTCGATGTTGGCCACAATCTTCATGGTGGTGGCTTTGTCGCCGAGCATTTCTCGGATCTCCGTCACCACCTCCGCTGTCCACACCCATGCTGCAAATATCATGTCTACCTGTCACAGAAAGGATAAGAACTGCATGTCATCAAGTCTACCTGTCATCAAAAAAGAATGAAAGTAGCAATCGTCATGCCTATCTGTGACAAAAACAAAAATTACACTTTATCACTGTGGTGGTCATATTCACAACACAAGCTCTCCCCCCCCCCCCCCCCACCCAACCACACCATTTTATGATCCAGTTTTGAAGCCATTTTATGATCCTGATTTCATTATATTTCTAAATACTGATGGGTATTTCTTCCAACGCCAAGGACACCAAAACAAAATTACATATTCAACATGCCAAACCACATCCCATGTACCAGATCTCGCTTCTACATGCAGTATCACATCCGAGTTTTACCTGCCATGACAGATCCCATTTTCACATGCCATACCAGATCCTATTTTGCCTTACCACTTCCCATCTTTCTGGGTTTTACATATCACACCACATACTGTTTTGACATGCTGTCCCAAATCCCATTTTCACATGCAATATCGCTGTCCACTTTTACATCCCAGTACCACTTTCCACTCTCACACCCCAATACCACTTTGATACCCCAATACCATACCACTTGACACCCCAATACCGCTTTGATACCCCAATACCCCCACTTTGACACCCCAATACCACTTTCCACTTTGACACCCCAATACCATTTTTGACACCCCAATACCACTATCACTTTGACACCCCAACACCACTTTCCACTTTGACACCCCAATACCACTTTCCACTTTGACACCCCAACACCACTTCCACTTTGACACCCCAATACCACTTCCACTTTGACACCCCCAACACCACTTTCCACTTTGACACCCCAACACCACTTTCCACTTTGACACCCCAACACCACTTTCCACTTTTGACACCCCAATACCACTTACCACTTTGACACCCCAATACCACTTTCCACTTTTGCACCCCAATACCACTTTCCACCTTTACACCCAATACCCTCTTTCCACTTTTACACCCAAACATCACTTTCCACTTTTACACCCTGATACCCCTTTCCCCTTTTACACCACGCAGATGAGGACGGCAGAGAAAGAACTGGTCCGATAATATAAAGGACTGGACCAAAATGACCATGCCAGATCTCCTCAAAACAGCCACTAACAGAACAGCCTGGAGAGAAACGGCGGCTGCCTCATCACGTCCCCCCAGTGACCCCAGCGGTCAGGGGATGGCTGACTGGCTACTTTCCACCCCAATACCACTTTCCATTTTTACACCCCAATACCACACTTTCCACCTTTACACCCCAACACCACTTTCCACTTTTACACCCCACACTGCATTCCATCTGTGCAAGCTGTACACACATCCCATGTCCACATGCCACGCCACTCACTATTTTTTTCCCATACCATGTCAACATTCTGACTTTGCTTACGTTATGATCCATGGCAAACTGGATGACTGCCTTGTCCTCCTCCGTCAGCTTGTTTTCTGGGGCGGGCACCACTTTGGGGATGTGCACGTGACACCCATTGGTGGCCGTGCCCTCTGTGCTCACTGTCGTCAAAAGGCGTTCCCCTCCCACTATCACAGAACGACACAAGGTCATCTGGATTACTATCTTTTTGGTTTTATTTCATATTGCTGTTTTGTTTTGTTTTGTTTTGTTTTTTTGCATATAACATATGCTCTACAATCTTTGACAAGTTATTGTAAACATGTATGTGGACATCTGTAGGCAATTCAGAGAATTTTTTGTTTATTTCAGAGAAAAAGAAGAGAAAAAAAAAACACCTGTGAAACTGTAGTCAGTTTTCAATTCAAACATCCTATTTTTTCATGAAGAAAATTAAAACTAGCTCTTTTTTTGACTCCTTTGGCTAGATTTATATGCTTTACTCTAAGTGAAGTTTTTGCATATGTGACTTCTTTTAATCCAACCCCTTACTGTACCTATATCCCTTCTTTGCACAAGATGATGTCTGAACAAGATACCAATGTACAAATTATCATGGTGGTTTTTTTTTCCCTGGGTCATCTATCACACACACACACACACACACACACACACACACACACACACACACACACACACACACACACACACACACACACACACACACACCCCCCACACTACACATACTTTTCTCTTTGACGTCTAACGATAGCAGTCCATCTCCCAGCAGAATGGTTTGCCCTGGCTGAGCCTCTTGCACAAAGTACTGGCTGCTGACCCACAGTGTCGACTCGTCACAGCAGTTTTCCAGTGACGCCTCATGGCTCAGGATCACCTCGGTGCCCTTTTTGAAAGTCACCTCTCTTCCCAGCTCCTGAAAATAACATCGCTCGCTTCACAACTGTAATCAGCCTTGTCTCCCCCCCCCCCCCACCCCACCTACTCCCTCCATCAGTATTGCTTCCCCATCCCTATGCATCCTCTTACTTCCCTTGTGCCTACTAATCACTAACTCAATTACAACATTAATGAAAATGGACTTATCATCATGACATCAAATTTAAGCCACACTGAAAAATTCAGCAGACTTATACCAAATGATCACAACCAACACACTATGTACGATTTAAAGGCTGATACGCCAGCTTTCACTTCATCAGCCTGATCTCTCATCAAAAACTTGCACAGAATAGTCAAACCCCTGTGTTCCGCTGAATCAACCCGAATGAAACAATGTCCAGACCTCCCAAACAGCAAACTGAGAAATTTTCTGAAAATCTATGGGGGTCTGAAGCCATGTTTCCCTTTAACATGCCGAGAAAACAGATGCAAAATAGTACAATCATGTTCCCCCTTTCACATGCTGAGAAAACAGATGCAAAATAGTCAAATCTGATAGTCTCTGGCACTATTTGGGCTTGTTTATGATCCTTTGTACTGAGGCAAACTATTACTGTACACCAGTGTCACATCAGTCTCTAAGTTTTCTGCCTCATCTGGTGCCTCTGGAACCCAAACTGGTCTGAAACTGAGCAGGAACCGGCCCAACAATAGTTAGTCTGGCTGCAGCACAAGGCACAGTAGGCTCTGCCAACCTCTTGCTATTTTTGGAAGTCATGTGCTCTCATCCTAGCTGAGTTTTTCATGAAAGCCATTCCCAACACGACTTGTTTTAAAGTCTTTGCTGGAAGTCTTTGCTATAGCAGATTCTGTATCCAAAATGTCTGCTTACAACAAAGTCACACTCACAAAAAGTTTGGCAATATCTGCTTAAAACAAAGTCACACACTCACAAAAGGTTTGGCAATATCTGCTTTAAACAAAGTCACACTCACAAAAAAATTTGGCAACATCTGCTTAAAAAAAAGTCACACTCACAAAAAGGTTTGCAACTGACTCTAAAGACAAGTCACGTCTTGACAGGCAAAAAACAATGGGAGTGACTCCAGCTGACATTGATTCTGGATTTATCAACCTTCCTAAACCTTCCCCATATGAAACAAGAGATCAACGGACTGACAAAAAGCTGACTATTCTGCACAGGAAAAAGAATATGTCATTTTTTTTTTTTCACTCAAAAACCTTTTCTCTCAAAGGCAGCCCACGGGTTTTCTTGGCTTTTCGTTAAAAATCAGAAAATTGGGAGCTCTGCTTGTGAAGTACCATCTTTTTTGACTGAAGCATCATCTGTGAGATAATTTATTTGATTTTCTTGTCTTGTCCACTCACTGGCAAGAAGGAGCCCGTTCTGATTCCTTGACCAGCAATCTCCACGGCGATGGCGACAGGTGACGGGGACTTGGTGCTGTGTACTGCTTCTCGGATGTTGTGAATCACTTTTTGATGGTACTGGAGGGGACAGTTACAACACAAATGTCAACAGCTCTCTCTCTCTCTTCCCCCTCCTCTTTCTCTCTCTCTCTCTCTTCCCCCTCCTCTTTCTCTCTCTATCTCTCTCTCTTACCCATACACACATGCACATACTCACAAACACCGAATGCACACACACACACATAATCCTCTTTCTCTCTCTCTTACACACAAAAAACACACATACACACACAGTCTCACACACACACACACACACACACACACACACACACACACACACACACTTACATACCCTCACTCACTCACACACACACACACACACACACACACACACACACACACACACACACATGAACGCACACACACTCATTCACTAAACCCATAACATGTGTCAAAATCAGTTGAAAAAGTGCAAACACATAAAATCCATAATTCAATTTTCAAAAATCTAATGGTTCCCCATCTCCTGTATAATCAGAATTCTTTTTATTTCAAAGAAAAAATTAGTTTTTTCATGATTTAAAACAAAACTATTCGACACGCCAAAATGAACTCTCTAGCTTTGGGTAAACCCTTCAGGCATGACAACAGCCTGAAGAAGAAAATAAATAACTGAAGTACTGGTGTCCATGTTGTCAACACTGACATTTTAGACTTCGAAAGAAAGCCTTGCCTGAGGAGGGACACACTAGCAGTAAAAGATAAACAAGGAAGATAACTTTCACTTCCTTAGAAAGAGGGAGTTACTTTCTTTGTCTATTTTCATTAGTTGAACAAGCACTAGAATCACACCTTGACGTTGAGAAATACTGCTGTGCGGTTTGTAAAACAGACACCAATTCACATCTCTGCTATAGAATGTGAATTATCCTGCAGTGCAGTGTGATGTGATACTGAATTACAAACAAAATGGAATTTGGTGTTTCGTTGGAGTCTGGTGTTGTGCCGATTTGTGTTGCAGTACACAGAGAACAATTTAGTGTCATGTGGTGTATTTCCATACTATATACGAAGTGTGATCTGTCACGTTTAATGTCTGTTATACTGTGACTGTATGAGTTTCAGGGAACTACAGAGTTATTCTGTGATGTAAGTGAGACCTGTTGTGTGTAGTGTTAAGATTGTATTGTGTACTGTATTCAGTTTGTGATACTGTTGTGTATATGGTCCTATCCTCCATTGTGTTGCACTGTGCACTATGTATTGCATACACTGTTCTGTTCATTGCACTTCTATACAGTTTACTTCCAATTGATTGTAATGTGCTGTTTTCTTTTATTCTACAAGAATTCCACTATTTCGAAGTCATAGTATCGTGGATCACTATACTTCCATAACCCCAGACATACTGTACCCACCTCCAGTGTGTTGTGAGCCATGTTCAGACGACAGATGTTCATTCCGCTGAGAATCAGTTCCTCCAGTGTGGCAACATCATCACAGGCCGGTCCTGAAAACAACACGCACAAACATCCGACTATGATGCACGGGAGCCCAGCCTTCACTTATATCATTTTTCTGGGCTTTGCGCCAGTTTAATGATGAGACGGTCCCCTTTCACCATTTCCCATTAAAACCTGGAATTTTTTTTTTCTTCCCAAAAAAGTCTTGTATTCTGGAACCAGGAACAAAACACACCTTCATTCTTGACATCTTCTTCGCTGAAAGAGGAGTGATTTCCTTCAGAGGACGTTTTGCACGTCAGCACGATTAGAACTGACCTGCCTGAAACTTTCAGTGCATCTTCTTCCTCGTTCGCCTTGTTAAATGTTCTCTCCAGTATCCCATATCACAGCTTCTCTCCTCCTAAAGTCCTTCAAGGCAGGAAACAGCTGAAAGGTTACTGTGTTGCCAGACCCTCTCCCGTGCACTACATGCTGTGAACAGTTCTGGACGACATGTTCTGCTGCCGTAGGTCCTGAACAAAAGGACTCTCACGTGAAGGTCTAAATTGCGGGCAGATGATGGCATAGACATGTGTGTCCAGTTTACAGCTCGGTGCTCGAAAAAATTAAATCAATGGAGAATAGCTAAATGTAGGACTCTTTGTCATTTCATGATGTAACCATTATGGACATATTTTAGCAAGTCAACAGTTACACAAATGACCCAAGCAGACAATCTACAAATGATACAAAACTTAATGATGTTTTACTTTAAATATGTTCCGATTTTCATCTAAACTACCTGTAAATTTCTGCAATTTTTCAAATCATGTCATTAAATTCTTTTGAAAAATAAATTGAAAAAACAATTATTAAGCTGTGAAAAGTACTGTATTTACCTTTGAATGTTTCTAGAATCTATTTGGGAATATATCTGGAAGAATGAAGCGTTTTTTTCCATCAAAATAATATTCCATTCATCAATTAAACATGTTCTATGTCAGATATTTCAACTATAAAAACAGTCAAAACAAAGATTGATTGTCTCTCAAAATTAAAACTGCCTTCATGCTACCACCTTACTTGACGAAAAAAAAAACAAATGACCAGTCTCAAGACAATAACATCAGAGACTGTTTTCATTCGATAGGAAAGAATTACACAGTCACATTGTAAAGCTAATGGCCGCTATGGTTTCCCTTGGACTGAAACCCCTATGTGCTTTAAAAAAAAAAATTGGAATTCCCAAAGACTGATACATTACCAGTTTGTGGGCAGGGCACCAAAGTTATCAGTTCAGCAAACACCACAGAGTTAAGGGACCTGTCTCTCAAACCCAAACTAAAAATTGACAGACAAAATAGAAAATGAAGAGAAACCGACTTTCACATTACCCAAATGGTGGGAGGGGGAGTACAGGGGTTAATAGAGAGGAGTGTGCATTATATTCCTAGTAACTTTGCTCAAAGGACACCCAAAGTGGTAGGCCCACAGGTCTGCGAGTGAATGGAGTTATGTACTTATCAGCAGTATGATGTAAGCATGCATCATCAGCAAAGACTTTTTCTGCCAAAGTTCCTCCAGGTACATCATCTGCCTGAGATCTTCAAGACCACCTGCCTCAGATCTTCAAATCCTTGTTGAGAAGTATCATTCCTCGTTTCGAAACTTACAACAAACAATTACTTCGAAAAAGTTCTTTTTCTAACACCAGATTAATGTTCTATAGACTACTAAATAAACTGAACTTTTCTTTTTTTTTTCTACTTTCTGTAAGTGTCACTCTTGTTTACTGTTGTCATTGACAGCTATGCTATATAAGGCTCTTCTCTTTTTCTTTCTATCATTTTTTTTTAAGCATGTCCTAGAAGTCACAAAAACAGAAACTGAAGCTAACTGGACAAGCCATCATACCTAAAAAGCCAATCTCTTCCCAAATAATCAGTATGGGAACAGAAAGCTGACCCTTGAAGGGTGGTACAGGGCAGACTGATATTGGCGAGTAATGCCAGAAGCGCTGAAAACAAAAGTACTGGTCACTGATATGTCAAACATTGATTCTAGTACCCCTCAAGACCCGTCCCTGTTTTGATCCACAACGATCAAACACTTCAACACTGACAACACCAGACAAAAGGAACCCACCAATGGTGCAGATGACACTGGTCATTCGGAAGGGACGAATCCCTTTGTCCACATCCAGGGAGCAGATCTGGGCAAGACGGGAATCAAAGCGCTCAGCTCGGGTACGACCCAGCTCTGAGCCTGACAATGATGACGACGACGACATTTTTGCTCTGTAAATATAACAATGTGCTTTAGATACACTCAAATAAGTCCAAATTACCACACTTTCAAACTGCAAACAATATATATATATATACATATCTTTATTACCAAATGTACATGAGCCACAAGGAATATATTGGGGGGATAGTACACAAATAAACATTAATACTTACACTTACTCATAACAAATATTGTTGCAGGCACACCATATGTGGTAAGTCCACATGTGTGACCGAGAGTGCTAATACACACACACACACACACACACACACACACACACACACAGGCGTCTGAGAACTGGGAATAAAAAATTCCTCACAAACCACTACACATCAGTAACTAAATGAAAGCAGTCAGAC